>BEHA01050081.1:270908-331597 GCA_002897215.1 Eschscholzia californica subsp. californica
AGAAGACAAGTATGTGATTTTTCTTTTCTATTCTTATATGATTTAAATTAAATTTTTTATATTCAATAAGTTTGTTAATGTCCGTAAACTAATGTGCCCCCACATCAAAAAATTTCTGGCTTCGCCACTGGTTTTAGCTTTCTTTGTTGAAACGGAAGTCAGGACGATATCCTATAGTGAACGTATATATGTCTTGTGGGTTGATGGACCCACTTGGCCGGTTCAATAATAGGCTTTGGATCCTAATCTTAAAGCTCTAAACCATTGAACCACATTTAGGGTATTTCAGGAAAGAAGAAGAGATAAAACTCAAGATAAGGATTAGGGTTTAGAGAAAGCAATGGAGGTGGGGTCCACATGGGGGAGGCGGCACACCTAGTGGTAAAACCTTAGGCGCCTAAACCGACTCCCCTAGCCTATATAAACCCCTCTCTATTCTCTAAAAAAAACACACATTCTCATTCTCTAAAACAAATTAGAATCTCCTTTCAGTTTCTTCTTCTTCTGCTTATACTCTTTCAAGTTGATTACTCCACTGAGGTCTAGCATCATAATTGGAGAATACATAAAGATTAAGAAACTAAGGGGAAGCATTATCTTCTTGTAGAAACCCTACTAGAATTTGGACTTGAAAAATTGCAGTTTTACTTCGTAACAGAAACTTGCAGATTTGAGCACCTTCGGAGCCGAATTGGCTTAGGACTGTTTCTGACAGAGTTGTTCAAGATACGACTTGCAGTCGGTCCCGAAAGTTTCAGAGCATTCAGATTTATATCCAGAGAGTTATAGCCAAAATACTACAGCAGTACAAATTACGCATAAATCAGAGAGGTTGCGGATTGGTTCTATTTCTTATTTATTCAATCAAGAACTCTCAGATATGATCTAATATTATCTTTTTGATTGCTTTATGTTTATAGAACATGCTAAACTTCTTTTTCCGTTGCATGGTAGAATAATTTTATTTTTACCGTATTTTACCAACAAAAATAAGGGACTTGAATGCCTGACAGCGTCCGTTAGGTTATAGTTCTGTTAAGTGGGTAGTGCTCTTGGATTCCTGCTCTGGCTCATTTGCTCCATCTCTGGTTTCTTGCTCCTTGCTCCTGCTCCTGTTCCTACTCCTGCTCCTGCCTAATATTATCTTTTTGATTGCTTTATGTTTATAGAACATGTTAAACATCATTTTTCCGTTACATAGTAGAATAATTTTATTTTTGCCGTATTTTACCAACAAAAATAAGGGACTTGAATGCCTAACAGCGTCCGTTAGGTTATAGTTCCGTTAAGTGGGTAGTGCTCTTGGATTCCTGCTCTAGCTCATTTGCTCCAGCTCTGGTTTCTTGCTCCTTGCTCCTGCTCATGACTTCTGCTCCTGATCTGCAAAGGGTTCGAAAACCGCTCCGACCCTCAAGACAGTCAGGTTGTTCCTTGCTGTAAAAGAATGAATATTGATTGATCCTTTTGGGGGCGAGTTATGGGGACTCTGTATTGATGGGGGGATCTGTCTGTTTGAGAGATCGTGAATTGAGTAAAGCTGATTCAGTGAGTAGAAAGCTCTTGTCCTGTAGAAGACGATGGGGGGCCCTTCTATAGGCTTAGTTAGATCGACTGTGATTTAGACGGTCGAGATTAGACGGTGAGAATCCACCGTTTGGGGAAGTTTCCACTGTTCGTGGTTAGGGTTTCCCTCGTAGTTATCTCGTATCTAGGATAAATAGAAGTTCCTAAGTTTAAGGATCCTTCGTAGATATATCCTGCTGAGGTGATAGATCTTCTGGGAGTTATTTCCTCCAGAGGGACTCTTGAAGCCGAAACCTTCTTAAACACTTAAGATCTGTAACCGACTGAGATCTTTTTGGGAGATTCCGGGATTGAGTCGGTGTGAGCTGGTCATGCTTCTACCTCTCCAGTTTAGGGCGTGAGGCTTCGGTCTAACCCAAGCGGACCCCCCTCATTCTTTTTAGAGACCCAGGGCTGATCTGTTCATGCTGAGGACGAAACATGGTTGTTACATCAAGCTGACCTCCCAGTTAGGGGCGTAGGTAGGGAGGTGTAGCAATTCTGTTTGTCTTAAGCCGGGTTGACCCGTTGGACTTCAAGTTCATTCTTGAATTCTTGACGCCAGTCAACGTCTGACAATTTATGCATCATGTAGTAGTTTTAAGTTTTTTGTTTTTCCCTTCTACTGTACATGCGCTTTTGTTGAATGAACGTTGTTTTTTCTTCGTTCCTGAAAACACATAAATATTTTGACCAAGAAAGTCGATTATTTATTAGTGTAATACTAAGTTACTAATATGATTTCCCTAACTTACTACGCATGCTCGGAATGATCGCCCCTGTAACACGGAAAAAAAGTTGAACATGTTCTATTACGCCCTAGTCTTACTAATTCCTTCTGCCAGATAGAACCCAAGTTAGCCCTGTATAATCGATTTTTGTATAGTTGAGGCTCCCCCTTTGCCCCTGGTCGTCGCTTTCGCTACCAGGGTTGTTTCGTCGGCTGGTGCACGACTAGGTTAACTAGGACTTGTCCTCATTCGTCGGCTTGAGCACGACTAGATTAGACTAGGACTTCTCCTCGGGCCCCTGGTAGTGCCTTGGCTACCAGGGTTGTTTTGTCGGCTTGAGTACGACTAGTTTAACTAGGACTTCTCCTCGGTCCCCTAGTCGTGGCTTGTGCTACCAGGGTTGTTACGTCGGCTAGAGCACGACTAGGTTAACTGGACTTCTCCTTGGGTCCCTGGTCGTCGCTTTCGCTACCAGGATTGTTTGAATGGCTTGAACACGACTAGGTTAACTAGGACTTCTCCTTATTCGTTCGCTTGAGCACGACTAGTTTAGATTAGGACTTCTCCTTGGGCCCCTGGTCGTTGATGATGCATAAATTGTCCAGACGTTGATTGGCGTCAAAGAGTCAAGAACTGACTTGAAGTCCAACGGGTCAACCTGGCTTAAGGTGAACCGAACGGCTAACCCCCCAACACTTCCCTACCTACAACACTAACTGGGAGGTCGGCTAGGAATATCAGCCATGTTTCGCCCTCGGCACATACATACCTGCTCTGGGATCTCCAAAAGAATGAGAGGGGTCCACGTAGGCTAGGCCACTGTCTCACACCCTAAACTGGGGAGTCAGGAACGTGTTGCAGGCTTACCGACTCAATGCCAGAATCTTCATAAAGATCTCACTCGGCTACAGATCTGAAGTGTTTAAGCAAGTTTGGACTTCAAAGAGTCCCACGGGAAGAAACATCTCCCAGAAGATCTATCACCTCGGCAGGATATCTACGAAGGATCCTTGAACTTAAGAACTTCTATTTATCTTAGATAAGAGATAACTACAAGGGAAACCCTAACCACCAGCAGTGGGAAACTTCCCTAAACGGTGGATCATCACCACCCAATCTAGACCGTCTAAACATTAATTGTCGGTCTACTTAAACCTATAAAAGGGCTCCCCATCGTCCTCTACAGGGCACGAGCTTTTTACCGAAAGACAAGCTTTTCTCCCACTAGACAAGCTTTCTTCACTCACTCACACACGATCTCTCAGACCAGAAAGATCCCCCCATTCATAGAGAGTTCCCATAACTCGCCCCCAAAAGGATCAATCAATATTTATTCTTTTACTACAAAGAGAAACCTGACTGTCTTGAGCGTCGGAGCAGTTTCGAACCCTTTGTAGGTTTTCCTCCAGGAATCAAGAAGCAGGAGCAAGGAACCAAAGCAGAAGCGAGGAGCCGGAGCGAGGAGCCGGAGCAGGAATCAGGAACCACAACCCACTTAAGAGAATCTTTAACCTTAATGGACGCTGTCATGCATCAATTCCCTTTTTCATGTTGATATAACGGAAGACCATTTTTTGACATCAGCATTTAGCGCTAGAAGGAGGGCATCTCTCCAGCAAAATCATTAGTTCGGTAACCCGAATTCTCTCTACTCCCAAAACTAATCATTTTTCCTTATCCCTTCAGGCAACATAACCGCGAACAACGACACCCCCAAAGAAAATGAGGCCAAACAACCCTCCTCCGAGAAGGTAATGACCGAGATCGAACAACCCGAGGAGAAGATGCAAGAAGACGAAGAAATAGAGAACACAGCGGATATCACAGTACTGGTGCAGATCGGAGACAAACCTGATGAAATCACCTATGTATGCAACACACTGATCGAGGCTGAGAAGGAAGAGCTGGGCTCTTTCTTGAGAGCCCACCGCCATGTTTTCACCTTCGAAACTGACAAGGTTCCAGGGATAGACCCCGCTGTTATCACCCACAGGTTAAAAATAAGAGAAAGGAAGCAAAGCCGTCAAAGAGAAGAAAATGAACTTCGCCCCCAAACAAACAAGCAGATCGCAAAACAGGTCGATAAATTGCTGGCCTCCGGAGTGATACAAGAGGCTCGATGCCCTGACTGGTTGGCCAACGTGATATTAGTTCAGAAGAAGAACAACACGTGGAGGATGTGCATGGATTTCACAAGTCTCAACAAAGTTTGCCCAAAAGATAGCTTCCCGCTACCGTCCATTGACCAGTTAGTGGATTCCACATCAGGTCATGAACTGCTCAGCTTTATGGACGCCTTCGCGGGATATCATAGCCATGCACTAGGCCGATCAGGAACACACCGTCTTCCTGACAAATCGGGGGTTGTACTATTACCAACAGATGCCCTTTGGTCTCAAGAAAGCCAGAGCGACCTATCAACGCCTGGTCAACAAAATCTTCGGAGATCAGCTCGGAAAGACGGTCAAATGCTACTTTGATGACATGATTGTGAAAAGTAGGATCCGCAAGGATCTGATACCGAACTTCAAAATCGCTTTCGACAAGCTCCAGGCTTACAACATGAAGTTAAACCCGGAGAAGTGCGCATTCGTAGTAACCTCAGGGAAGTTTCTCGGGTTCATGGTGAGTCATAGAAGAATAGAAGCCAACCCCCCTAAAATCACAACGCTGAGGGACATGCCCAACTCTGGAACGAGAAAGGAGGTCCAAAGATTGACAGGCATGTTAGCATCCCTCTCAAAGTTCCTAAGCAAGAAGGAAGATAAAGCCTTCCCTTTTTTCAAAGTTCTGATAAACAAGCCAAACTTCGAATGGACGCCCGAAGCAAAACAAGTCTCCAAAACTTGAAGACACACTTAATGGGTCTACCCTTGCTAGTTAGCCCAACCCCGGGAGACGAACTGATTATCTACCTAGCTGCTTAAAAGGAGGTACTATCTACAGTGGTGATAAAGACGATTAAAGGAGTGATGCACCTGATATATTTCGTCAACAAGGTACTCAGCGGAGCGGAGTTGAACTACCCTACTTTAGAAAAGTTGGCTTATGCGCTCCTGTTAACAGCCGAGAAATTATGTCCCAATTTCCAAGCCCACACCATAATCGTACCAACATACCAGCCCCTCAGAAACGTGTTACAAAAGATGGATCTGTCAGGACGACTAGCTACGTACACAGTAGAGTTCAGCGAATTCGATATCAGATACGTACCTCGAACAGCCATCAAGGGACAGGCGTTGGCGGACTTTATATCAAAATGCCTCCGCACGTGCCTCCTGATTACTCCTTCTCACTCTTAGGGTGCTGCCGCTTTCCTGGTCGTCTCTGCTTTGCGGAGGCTTTCCTCCACTCGTTTTGCCTCCTCATCCCTTCGGAGGTAGTCGACCTTAACTTGTTCTAGCTCGGGCATGAGCTCGACTGGGTTGCAGAGCCTGTGTGGTGATCCGCGTGGGGTGTGCTCGCTTGAAGACATGTCTGCCTGAGGACTCAAGGAAGTAGTTAGTCTGAAAAGTTGAATAAATAGGGTTCGGGTTACCGAATTGATGATTTTGCTAGAGAGATCCACTCCTTCTAGCGCCAAATGCTGATGTAAAAAATTGGCTTTCCGTTAGATCACCATGAAAAAGGGAGTTGATGCATGACAACCTCCGTTATGTATGATTCCTCCGTTATGTTGGGTGTGATTCAACCGAGTGTTCCTGCTTCCAACTCTGCTTCCTGCTCTGCTTCTGTTTATTTCAACTCCTCGCTCCTACTCTTTGCTCGTGCTCCTTGGTCCTGCTCCTTGCTCTTGCTCCTGTTCGTCTGTTCTCGAGGGGGGAAACCTGCAAAGGGTTCGAAAACCGTTCCGGAGCTCAAGCCAGTCAGGGTGCTATTTGCAGTAAAAGAATGAATATTGATTGATCCTTTTGGGGGGCGAGTTATGAGAACTTTGAGTTTCTTGATTTTTTTGGGTAAAGAGATCGTGTCCTATCAAGGACGATATGGATGGCCTTTTATAGGCGATGTTAGGCCGATTGTGATTAATGGCGGTGGTGACGCGGTTGCTGTCAAACCGAAGAAGAAGTTTCATCTCTTGAGTATCTAGGGTTTCTTTAAGAGTTTATCTCGAATCTTTGATAAGTGGAAGTTCCTAAGTTCCAGGATTCTCCGTAGATATCTTCCCGATGAGGTAGACTTTAAAGGAGAAGTTTCCTCCCTTAGATACGTGGAGTCCAAACTGGCTGAAACACTTCGAGATGTGTAGCCGACTGAGATCTTTCTGAAAGTTTCGGGATTAAGTCGGTAGGTCGCTTGGTGTTGTTGCCTCCCCAGTTCTGGGCGTAAGACACTGGTCGAACCTGTGCGGACCCAACTTACTCCTTTGAAGACCCCAAGGTTGATCTGTCCATGCCAAGGGCGTTTTGCAGGGCTGGTTTCTCTGGCCGACCTCCTAGTTAGGGGAATATTCGGTGGACAATCAGGGGCTCAGCTGTCCTGCTACCTTAAGCCGGGTTGACCCAGTATACTTCAGGTCGGATCTTGACTCTTCAGTCGTTAGTCAATGTCTTCACATTTTGTGCATCATCAGGGATCAAGCGGAAATAAGAAACCTAGCCTTCAAAGACACCATGACGAAGCAACACAAATCTCATATGAAGATAATGAAATTCGGTGTTGGAGACATGGTATGGAGCAACTCCAAGTTCGTAAAAAACCCATCGGCGGTAAAACTTTTCCCAACTTGGGAAGGGCCTTGCAAGATAGTCAAGATAGTAGGAGCAGGAGCAGGAGCACACATGCTAGAAAATACATCGAGACATATCCTCACACAAGCCTGGAATGCGGAGCATCTCAAACCAGCGTTCAGGAAAAAGGACGAAAGTGTTCTCGAGATCTCCTAAAATTCTTCAAACTAAGAAGGGGGAAGTGGGAGCCCATAGGTAAGATGCCACTGGAAGAAAATCCCTTGAAATTTGAATGAATTTTAGGAAAACATTGCAAGGAGAAGTCCTAATTAACCTAGTCGTGCTCAAGCCGACGAAACACCCCTGGTAGCCCAAGCCACGACCGGGGGCCTAAAGAGAAGTACTAGTGAAACTAGTTGCACTCAAGCCGATGAAACAGCCATGATACCGAAAACCACGACCAGGGGTCCAAGGAGAAGTCCTAGTGAAACTAGTCATGCTCAAGCCGACGAAACAACCCTGGTAGCGCAAGCCACGACTAGGGGCCTAAGGAGAAGTCTAGTTAACCTAGTCGTGCTCAAGCCGATGAATTAACCCTGGTAGCCCAAGCCATGATCAAGGGCCTAAGGAGAAGTCCTAGTGAAACTAGTCGCGCTTAAGCCGACGAAACAACCATAGTAGCGAAAGCCATGACCAGAGGCCCAAAGAGAAGTCCTTGTGAAACTAGTCGTGCTCAAGGCGACGAAACAACCCTGGTAGCAAAAGCCAGACTAGAGGCCTAAGGAGAAGTTCTAGTGAAACTAGTCGCGCTCAAGCCGACGAAATAGCCCTGGTAGCGGAAGCCACGACCAAGGGCCCAAGGGGAAGCCTTAGTTAAACTAAGAAACTGTTCCAAAATACATTATACAGGTCTAATTTAGTTTCTAGTTTGCAGTAAGAGTTAGTAAGATTAGGGCATGATAGATTAGGCTTGACTTCTTTTTGTTATATTGCAGAGACAACCATATAGAGCATGCGTAGTAAGATTGGGAAGTTGCATTAGTAAGTTAGGTTTACGCTAGCAATAATCGGTTTCTTTAGTCAGAACTCTCATATACTTGCAGAAGTGGGAAGAAGAAGCCACAACCCACTTTTCACAAGGAACTCTCATCTACTAGTCAGAACTCTCATCTACTTTTTGCAAGGATTCAGAGCAGGAGAACGAGGAGTCAGAGCAGGAACCAGGAACCACAACCCACTTAACAGAATCTTTAACCTTAACAAACGCTCTCATGCATCAAGCTAGTCTCTTTTTCATGCTGATATAACGGAAGGCCATTTTTTGACATCAGCATTTGGCACTAGAAGGAGGGCATCTCTCCAGCAAACATCATCAATTCGATAACCCGAATACTCTCTCTACTTCAAACTAATCATTTTCCTTAGCTCTTCAGGCAACTATGTCTTCGGAGGAACACATCCCTCAACGGTCTCAGGCTAGACTTCCCATCGTGGTCGTACTCATGGCCGAAATCGAGCAACTCAAGGCTGATCAGTTGCAAAAGGAGGAAGAGATGACGCGATTGCAGGAAAGCCTGAACAAGGAAGAAACGACCAGAAAGGAGCCGACACCGAAGGAGAGAAGAGAAACGATCAAACAAGCTCGAAAACTCTTCTCCTCACCAGGCAACACTTTTTCGTCTGGAGCGATGGAACTGATGTCTGACGATCAAATGCACCTAGAAAGCATCCTAGACGACGCTGGAATGTTGGATCTAAACCGACCATACGTTCATAGACCCCGTTAGTCGGTGTTATGCCCAATCGGGGTTAATGTTAACAATACGAGTAATCTAAGACAAGCAATAGGAATAGTAAAGAACAATCAAGAACAGAACACAGATATTTACGTGGTTCGATTGATGAGACCTACTCCACGATGACAACGGCACGATAATTTCCACTATGATAAGCAAACAAGTTTACACAAGAGATTCGTGAGATTGTGCTTACTGATCTCCTTAGGGTTTAGTTTATATAGCCACTAAACCCTAATCCCACTGCCTCAACGACTCTCTACAACCGACTCTCTCTACAAACGACATTATACACGGATAACACTAATCACCGACATAAGCCTAGCTTCCGCATTTCAGCTCTTTCTCAGAGTCCAGCTCTGCCTCACAGCCTTGCTTCGCATACACTCTCTGTCTCAGCAATCAGCTCCGCTTCCAAAATTCGGCGGGTTGGTAGGTCGTAAACCGGGTTCGATACCAATCCATATTCGAGTCACTTCTAACAATTCTCCACATTGACTAGAATATGCTCCTCTTGACTTAGATCTGCCACCATCATAGCTCAGCGTTTCTGAGCCATCGTCGCTCTAGTCCTGGTATGGCTAACATCTGGGAATCTCAATCATGTCTAAGCAGTGCTTAAACTTGAAAGTTGAAGTTGTAACTGCCTTGGTCAGCATATTAGCTGGATTCTCTGCTGTAGAAACCTTCTTCGTCGTGATCTTCCCTTGTTCAATCACGTCCTTGATAAAGTGATACCTAACGTCAAGGTGTTTATTTCTCTCGTGATACATTTGATTTTTGGTCAAATGAATAGTGCTGATGTCAAAAATTGGCCTCCCGTCAAATCAGCATGAAAAAGGGAGTTGATGCATGACAACCTTCATATGATGGTATATTCTATTGTGAGAGGAGAGATTCCTCTGTTCACCCCTGGTTCTCAGCTCTGCTTCTCTGGTCCTGCTCCTCGCTCATTGCTTCAGTTCCTCGCTCCTTACTTCTTGCTTCCTGTTCGCCTGTTCCTGAGGGGAGAAAACCTGCAAAGGGTTCGAAAACCGCTCTGACGCTCAAGACAGTCAGGGTGCTCTTTGCAGGAAAAAAATAAATATTGATCGATCCTTTTGTGGGGGCGAGTTATGGAACTCTGAGTATTGGGTGATCTTTTCGGGTTGAAGAGATCGTGTCCTGTGAAGGACGATGTGGGGGGCTTCTTATAGGCGAAGTTAGGCCGACTGTCATTAGTGGCGGTGGTGAGGCGGTTGCCGTCAAGCCGTAAGGGAAGTTTCCTCTTTAGCGTATCTAGGGTTTCTCTTCGAGTCTATCCTGGATCATTGATAAGCGAAAGTTCCTAAGTTCAAGGATACTCTGTATATATCTTGCCGGAGTGATAGACTCTAAAGGAGAAGTTTCCAACTTTAGATACATGGAGTTCAATCGGGCTTAAACACTTCAAGATGTGCGGCCGACTGAGATCTTTCTAGAAAGTTCGGGATTAAGTCTTTAGGTCACGCAACGTCGATACCTCCTCAGTTCTGGGCGTAAGATATGGGCCGAACCTGTGGAGACCCCTTTTTTCGTTTTGAGACCCAAGGGTTGATTTATCCATGTCAAGGGCGTTTTGTGCAGAGCTGGTTTCTTCCGGCCGACCTCCCAGTTAGGGGAAAATATGGTGGACCATCAGGTATTTAGCTTTCCTACTGCCTTAAGCCGAGTTGATCCAGGAGGCTTCAGGTCTGATCTTGACTTTTCAGACGTTAGTCCACGTCTGGACATTTTGTGCACCATCATGAGTCCCGCCACTCCTTAGTTGAAAGTAAAGAGACTAAGGAGTAGAATTAACTCGTGTGTTTTTACTTTATTTGAAGACCTGAAGTCTAGAGTAATACCTGTCCCAGAACTATTTCGTGAAACTTTTTGGGTCTTACCTAGACCTGGGCCGTTTCGTAGCGCTCGGCCTCTTTGTTGATATTCAAGAGCTGATTGGTATCTGCTAAGTGGAGATCCTTTCTCACGAAGCGTTGTTTTTGCCAGAGCACCCCAGCTATGTTTTGTCTAGACATGTGGTTTGTTCTCCCAAGACACGTCTCGTCTTCTGCTTGAGTAATTAATCTTTTCCATGCGTGATTTTGTCACGTCATAGATTTGATCTCTGATCATGATCTTTTGGGTTACAGCACACGCCAGATCGTTCCCTCACGCGAAGACGCGTGGAGTCTTGCTATTGGGGGATAGAATGCGTTACCTTGAAGAGAGCCCCTCTTCTGACGTTGTCTTCTGATTTTTCCTGTTTCTGCCAAAGATCCGAGATGCGGCCTCTGTTTGAGTTCATGCAAGATCGCCTGCTTCAGGAGTGTTTCTTCATAATGACTGTGGTAAAAGATGGGTTTCTTCATAATGGTCGTGGTAACCCCATGAGCTATTTTGGAGGATCCGTCAAGGTTGTAGAGATGCCAATGTTGTCTTCAAGTGGGGGGCTCAGGGCAAGGTGATGATGACAAAGGGGGTTATTTTTCCCTTGGTTGTTTTCTTGTCTTGGCAACTTTTCTGGAATGGGGTACCTGGGAATTTCTCAGTTTCCGTCTAACTAAATGGCGTGGCTGCTCTTCTAGTCTTTCACGTTTTTTGGTTTTTTCCTTGCCCTGTCTCTTCTTTTTGTTAATTTTTCGTCCCATTTGCAATTTCTTCTGTAATAGATCTGAATGGTCGTACTCTTCTTGATGTATTCGTGTTGCAATTTCTTTTGTAATAAGCTTAGCTAAGTAATTGAATAAAATCACCTGTTAGAGCTCTCCCCTTACTGTTTATTGTTTTTCTGATATTGACCGCCCTCTTATGAAAGAGCGATGATTTATCTTCAATACTGACTGTTCGGTTCATTTTTCCCTGACCGGTCCGTCTGTTCGTTCCGTCTTCCCCTGACCTGGGTCTTTAAATATGACTCGAATGGGTGGATAATTCCATCCATTTCCTTCATGGCCAGTTTGTCCATCGAGGGGCTTCTTCCCGAGACAACCTTGGGATTAGTTTTCGCCTGACGCCTCTTGTTAAAAGTTTCTACGTTCGCCGTTATCACATAAATGTTGGAGGTGAAGGTCCGATCAGGGTCTTTCGATTTATCGTCTTGTCCGTTTTTGAGAATTTAGAAGCGATTCTGTTTGGCGAACACTTCTGTCCCTTGCAACTCTCCTAGAGAAGGGTATTGGACAACGACCGGCGAGTGACTTTTGAAATAACGGGATATTTAGTTCGTTTGTTAGACGATAGTCTCGTGGCAGTGATTATACGACTTCCATAAAACTAATTCCTTCTAATGTAATCTCTCTGTATGCCTCCTCTCCTGTTTCTTCTTCTTCTTCGTCTAACCTGTAAATAGTTGATGATGGGCGTTTCTTGATGTTCTTCTTTTTTACTCTGTTTTCATCTGCAGATACTTACATGTGGAATGGGTATTTATCTAAAGCGTTAATCTTACTAATGCACTAAACTTACTACACACGAATGATCGCTTCTGTAAAATTCAAAGAAAGTTAGGCTTAATCTATCATGCTCTAATCCCCCCAGTCACCTTCGCCAGGGTTGTAGTTTAACTAGGACTTCTCTTTGGGATCCTTAGTGAGGACAACGTTTTACTCAAGTAAAGATTTTAAGTTTAACTAGGACTTCTCCTTGCGAGGCCTCGGGTCGCAGCCGTGGCTACTGGAGCTACCTCATTTGCCGGCTTGAGCCGATCAGTTTGACTAGGATTTCTCCTTGGGACCTTGGTGAAGGGTCAGTTTTACTTGAGTAAAGTTTCAGTTTAACTAGGGTTACTCCTTAGGGCCCTCGCTCGTTGCCATAGCTATCGAGGTTGTCCTATCCCTGGTCGTGGCTTTCGCTAGCAGGGTTGTTTTTGAATCAGGGCCCTTGGTCGATGCTTTCGCTACCAAGGCCACCTTTTAGGTCCCCTGGTCATAGCTTTCGCTATCGGGGCTACCTGCTCAATTAGAGCGAGTTTAACTAGGACTCCTCCTTTTATAGCGTCTTTTGATAAAATATTTTATTTTATTAGGTAAAATATGTAGCTAGTAGCAGCTACTTTTTTTGCCTAATGGCTTTATTTAAAAAGGAAATAGGTTAGGGGTAGCGATTGATGATGCACAAAATGTTTATCCGTTGACTAACGACTGAAGAGTCAAGATCAGCCTGAAGTCTCTTGGAACAATTCGGCTTAAGGCAGCAGGACACCTAAACACCTAACGGTCCACCATACGTTCCCCTAACTGGGAGGTCGGCCGAAAGAAATCAGCTCTGCACTGAACGCCCTTGGCATGGATAGATTAGCCCTGGGATCTTAAAAGGAATAAGGGGCGTCTCCACAGGTTCGGCCCATATCTTACGCCCAGAACTGGGGAGATATCAGCGTTGCAAGACCTAATGACTTAATCTCGAACTTTCTACAAAGATCTCAGCCGGCCTCACATCTTGGAGTGTTTAAGCCCGATTGGACTCCACGTATCTAGAAACTTCTCCTTTAATGTCTATCACTCCGGCAAGATATATACAAAGTATCCTTGAACTTAGGAACTTTCACTTAATCAAAGATCCGGGATAGACTCGAGGAGAACCCCTAGATACGCAAAATAAGTAACTTCCCTTACGGTTTGACGGCCACTGCCTCACCACCGCCTCACCACCGCCACTAATCACAGTCGGATTAACTTTGCCTATAAAAGGCCCCCCACTTCGTCCTTCACAGGACACGATCTCTTGACTCTTGAAAAGATTACCCCAAACTCAGAGTTCCCACAACTCGCCCCCAAAAGGATCGATCAACATTCATTCTTTTACTGCAAAGTGCACCCTGACTGTCTTGAGCGTCGGAGCGATTTTTAAACCCTTTGCAGGTTTTCCCCCTTCGGGAACAGACGAACAGGAGTCGGAGCAAAGGAGTTGGAGCAAAGGAGCTGGAGCAAAGGAGCAAGGATGGAGCTAGGAGCAGAGCAGAGCAGAGAAGCGGAGCTAAACAGAGGAATCTCTCCTCTCCAAACAGAATATACCATCATAACGGAGGTTGACATGCATCAACTCCCTTTTTCATGCTGATTTAACCGGGAGCCAGTTTTCGACATCAGCATTTGGCGTTAGAAGGAGGGGATCTCTCCAGCAAACCATCAAATTCGGTAACCCGAACCTCACTCAATACTTCTTCAGAACTAATTACTTTTCCTGAAGATCTTCAAAGAGACATGCTAGTAGAAAAACGAATGCCCGGCGAAGCCCGAGAAGGATCTTTATATCTCATAATGGTCTCAGCAGCCCTTGAGCGGTTGAAGGTCGAAAGAAGGAAACAGGAAGAGAAGATAACAAAACGTCGAAGCGACCTAGACATAGCAGAAACCAAGCTGAAATCCCTGCTCGGAAAAGACCACAGAGCAGCAGATAGTCAGAGGGGTCCTACATTCCCGAGAATGGGATCGTTTTTAGGGGAGAGAAACTTTACCAATCTCACCCAAGCTCTCCTCGATACTTTTGGAAAGCCTTCCGACAAAAGGACCACCAATGTAAGTCAAGGAAGCCAAACCGGTAGCCAGACGACTCAAGGAGCGACCCCAGAGGTGACAGCAATCAGGCGTTCGACAGCACTGGCGAAAGTGTTTGGCGGAGATATTCGCAGAGGCAGAAACGAAGTCTGAATCCGAGAACGAAGAAAGTATTAACGTCACAGCTGGGGGACGTACTCGTGTAGAGGACAAGAGCAATAAACGACGACGAAAGAACCACGAAGTCATGACGATATACGATGAGGTTTCACCTCCTGTGATTTTTACTGATAATGACCTAAGAGGGGTGATCACGCCCCACACGGACCCCCTGGTGATAACAGCGTTGGTCGCTAACCGAAAAATAGGGCGTATTCTAGTCGACACCGGGAGTTCCACAGAGATCATAAGCGGGACGTGCCTCCTGAAACTCCAGGTGAGAGCGCATCACACCGAAACTTATGAACATTGTTTAACAGGTTTTGGCGAAGACTGAGTACGAGCTGGGGGAAAGGTTGCCTTACCTATACTCATCGGGGAAGGGGCGACCAGTAGAGCACTGATGCTGGAATTCGTGATCGTCGACGAGCTGCATGCATACAATATCATCCTAGGAAGGAATTTCTTGAGAGAATCACGAGCGGTGATCTCAATGAACCACCTAGCTATAAAATTCCCGATCCTGGGATAGAACCTTGTGGGAACAATCAAGGGAGACCGGCGGCTGCAAGAGAGTGCTACGCTGTCTCGGCTCGACACTGTCGACGACAAGCAGTGGTTCCCACCCTTGCGAGCACTGGAAAAGTTACCGACTCTAATCGCACCATGAACATGCAGGAGTAGCGTCGCTAAGGTCAGTATCGTTCCCCAATCTCACGCAGATTATCTACATATATTGTCTTAGCCGTTAAGCAAAAAAGGTAGCACTACTAGCTATGTATTTTATCTATATATATACATAAATACTATCTTAGCCGTTAGGCAAAAAAGGTAGCACTACTAGCTACGTATTTCATCTATATATATAAATAAATACTATCTTACCCGTTAGGCAAAAAAGGTGGCACTACTAGCTACCTATTTTACCTATATATATATATATATATATAAACTATCTTAGCCGTTAGGTAACAACAGTAGCGCTACTCGCTACATATTTTATCTGGTAAAATAAAATGCTTTCAGCATAAGACGCTATGAGAGAAGGAGTCCTGGTTAAACTCGTCTCGCTCTGAATCGAGCAGGTAGCCCTGACAGCGTAAGCCACGACCAGGGGACCTAAAGGTAGCCGTGGTAGCGAGAGCAACGACCAAGGTCCCAAATTTAAAAACAGCCCTGCTAGCGAGAGCCACGACTAGGGACAGGATAGCCTCTGTAGCTACGGCAACGACCGAGGGCTCTAAGGAGCAGTCCTAGTTAAAC
This sequence comes from Eschscholzia californica subsp. californica, assembly GCA_002897215.1. Lineage (NCBI taxonomy): Eukaryota > Viridiplantae > Streptophyta > Magnoliopsida > Ranunculales > Papaveraceae > Eschscholzia > Eschscholzia californica. Next base: position 286,589 of record BEHA01050081.1, read on the forward strand.
TGAACTTTGCTCGAGTAAAACTGACCCTTCACCAAGGTCCTAAGGAGAAGTCCTAGTCAAACTGATCGGCTCAAGCCGGCAAATGAGGTAGCTCCGGTAGCTACGGCTGCGACCCGAGGCATCGCAAAGAGAAGTCCTAGTTAAACTTAAACTCTTTACTCGAGTAAAACGTGGTCCCTGAGGATCCCCAAGGAGAAGTCCTAGTTAAACTACAACCCTGGCGAAGGTGACCGGGGGTATAAGGAGAAGTCCTTGCGAAACTATTCACGCTTAAAGTGAGGAAGACAGCCCTGGTAGCTAAGACAACGACCAGGGGCACGGGAGGAGTCCCGGCGAAAACTAGTCGTGCTCAAGCCGACGAAACCAGCTCAGGTAGCGAATGCCACGACCAGAGGTCTAAGGAGAAGTCCTAGCTAAACTAGTCGTGCTCAAGCCGACGAAACTAGCTCTGGTAGCGAAAGCCACGACCAGAGGCTTAAGGAGAAGTCCTAGCTAAACTAGTCGAGCTCAAGCCGATGAAACCAGCTCTGGTAGCGAAAGCCACGACCAGAGGTCTAAGGAGAAGTCCTAGTGAAACTAGTTGTTCTCAAGCCAACGAAACCAGCTTTGATAGCGAAAGCTGCGATAGGAGGTCTAAGGAAAAGTCCTGGTTAAACTAGTTACGCAGAAATAGCCCTCGAAAACACCATTTGCTATATAGGGCTAACTTGGGTTTTATTTTGCAAAAGGAAGTAGTAAGTTTAAGGCATAATAGACTAGATCTAAATTTGTTATTTGCGATCATTTGGAGCATGCGCAATAAGTTTAGGAAATTGCATTAGTAAGCTAGGATAGACTAACCATATCCTACTTTGGGAGATTCTCATATGTGCAACAACAGGATATAAAAGCAAATCAAACCCTTAAGATCAAATCAAAACTATTGTAGCAGGATCACAATTCAGACAGGAAAAGGAAGAGCATCCAGAAGACAAAAGAAAAACCAAGACAACTACGGTTCATCGCCTGAAAGGATAGGACCAGAATGACCATCAGGGCCAGGAACGGAGGAAGCAGAGCCTTCGTCCCACATGGACCACGGAGTTGGTGACCTCCTGGTCCAACTCGTCCTCGTTAAAGGGAAGGTCTTCCTCCAACCCTCGATCAACAACGGCAGCATTAACGGACAAGGCGACTCGCTCTTTATCAAGATGACGTAGGGGAGTAGTTTCCTTGGGAACGTAAAAACGCTGAGCTGCATCCCAGGCAACCTGAAACGCGGATTTACGTTGCCGCCTCAAGATTGCCGAGAACTCATCCCCCTCTTTAAAAGTCGCTACCGCCTTCTGACGGTTCGAGTCAGCCAATTCGAAGATATTCTTGTAAGAAGCTTGAAGAGCGGCCTTATCTTTCTCCCTTTGTTGAATCAAAGTGGCCTCTTTCTCCTGAAGGGCTTGAAGTCTCCCTTGCTCCTATTCGTCTGTTCCCGTGGGAGGAAAACCTGCAAAGGGTTCGAAAATCGCTCCGACGCTCAAGACAGTCAGGGTGCTCTTTGTAGTAAAAGAATGAATATTGATTGATCCTTTTGGGGGGCGAGTTATGAGAACTCTGTTTTTGGGGATGATCCTTCTTGGTATGAAGGGATCGTATTTTTTAGAAAGAGAGTGTGTATTTCCTCCACAGAGCGTGTCCTTTGAGGGACGACGTGGGGGGCCTTTTATAAGCGAAGTTAGGTCGACTGTGATTAGTGGCGGTGGTGAGGTTGTGGCGGTCAAACCGTAATAGAAGTTACCTCTTTTGCTTATCTAGGTTTTCTCTTCGAGTTTATCCCGGATCTTTGATAAGTGAAAGTTCATACGTTCAAGGATACTTTGTATATATCTTGCCGGAGTGATTCACTCTAAAGGAAAAATTTCCTCCTTTAGATACGGGGAGTCCAATCGGGCTAAAACACTTCAAGATGTGTAACCGACTGAGATCTTTCTGGAAAGTCCAGGATTAAGTCATTAGGTTGCGCAGCGCTGATATCTTCGTAGTTCTGGGCGTAACATATGGGTCGAACCTGTAGAGACCCCCCTTATTCCTTTAGAGATCCCAGGGCTGATCTATCCATGCTAAGGGTGTTTTGTGCAGAGCTGGTTTCTTCTGACCGACCTCCCAGTTAGGAGAATGTGTGGTGGACCATCAAGGGTTTTAGCTGTCCTGCTGCCTTAAGCCGAGTCGTTCCAAGAGTCTTCTGGTCTGATCTTTGACTCTTCAGACGTTAGTCAACGTCCGGACATTTTATGCATCATCATGAGTCCCGCCACTCCTTAGTTGAAAGTAAAGAGGCTAAGGAGTAGAAGTAACTCGTGTGTTTTACTTTGAAGGCCAGAAGTCGAAAGTATTACCTGTCCCAGAGCTGTATCGTGAAGCTCTTTGGGCCTTACCTAGACCATGGATGTTTGATGGAGTTCTGTCTTCCAGTCAGTACTCTAGAGCTGATTAATGTTTATGAATTGGAGATTTTCTTTGACCAAGTGTTATCTTTGCTAGGGCTGACCCGGCTGTGTTCTGACGCGTGGTTTATTGTTCCCAGACACGTTTTGTCTTTTGCACAAGTAATCGATCTTTTCCATGCGCGATTTTGTGACGTCACAGATTTGATTCTCTGAATATATGCTTCCGGCGCTGATCTTTTGGATCACTTCACACGATAACCTGCTCTGCCATTCGTAGACACGTGGAGAGTCGTGACTGGTGAACGAACCATGGTCCTTGAAACCCACTAAAGACTCCTTGGTAACCGCAGTTCTTGACCCGTTCATACTTCTTAGTCATTATTCTGTTGAGTGTTTTCGAGGTGCGTCTGGTCTGCTGCCTTTAATGCTTCTTGTCTATTCTTGAGAGGTCTCTTGGTTATCCTCTCTTACTATAAATAACCTGCTTTGGCCTCCCAATTCTTTATTACCAAAAAGTTTGAAAAACATTTTGAGATTTCTTTTCTTCTGTTGTTGCTTCGTTATGTCTTCCTGTTTACATCCCGAAGATTCGGGATGAGGCCTCTGTTCGAGTTCATACCAAGCATTTGCTTTGAGGAATGTTTCTTCATAATGACCGTGATAAAGGATGAGTTCCTTCATAATGGTCGTGATAACCTCACGCGTGGTTATGTTTCAGCTCGAAGGAGGGTAAGGATCACCAGTTGTTCCTCCCGCTTAGATGTTCAAGGGTGATGATGCCCAGAGGGCTTCTTCGTCCTTAACTGCACCTCTGAATGGTAGTTCCTGTCAGCCTTTCCGCTTTTCTTCTCTCAAACTCCATGACGATTCTTTTGCACTCGCTCATGTTTTTTTATCTCTTTTCCTTTCCCTCAACGATCAGGGCTCTTTGTAATTTCTTCTGTAATAGACCCAAGCGTCGGTGGTGGTTTGGATGTCCTTTTTTGTAATTTCTTCTGTAATAGTTCCTTCTTATGAATTAATAAATAATTACCTTTTTCTTCTTTATTTTCGTGCTTCTCTTTATTTCCCACGTTTAGGTCTGTTAATTCCCCACGACTGCTTGTCGCGACTCTTCGTTGATAGCGTCCCCTCGTCATGGCCTTTTTGCCCTATAAATAGATGTTAAGGTAGGAATAACTTTTCTAAATCTCTCCATGTGGTTAGCGGAACTCTCCCTGGTGGTGATGTTAGAGTTGCCTTTTACATGGTTCTGAACTATGATGATTTTTCCTTTGAGCACTTTTGCACGGAAGTGGCTGGCGAGGGTTTTGTTGACGTCCTTCATCCGTACGATCTTCTTGATGATGATCACCTTTCTACCATCAGTTCCTCCAGGCCACTCTATCCTTTGGTTTATTCTTTGACTGGTACCACCAGCACTTCCGAACCTGCTCTCTTTTCTGCTGTGGGTTTTCTGGTTCGTCGTCGCGGGGGTGGTCCCCTTTTGGCCGTCATGATCAGGGTTTCGGTGGATATTGGCGGTCCTTCATCATCTTCTTCTTCTGGCGAATAAGAGTTTCTCGCCAGACTGTATTTTCCTATCTTCTTAAATATGTAATCAAAAAGTTAATGTAATTAGCCCTATACTTACTAATGCAATTTTTCTTAAGCTTACTACGCATTTTCCGAATGATCGTTCCCGCAAAAGAAATAATTTCAGACCTAGTCTAGCATGCCCTAAGCTTACTATTTCCTTCGGCAAAATAGAACCCGAGTTAGCCCTGCGTAAAAAGTTTTGAACAGTGTTAGAGTTTTTTGGCTCTGCCCCTAATTGTCTATACCAGAGCTGTCTTTGCATAACTATTTTCATCAGGACTCCTCCTTAGGGCCCTCGGTCGTTGCCATAGCTACCGAGGTTGTCCTGTCTCTGGTCGTGGCTTTCGCTAGCAGGGCTGGTTTCGTCGGCTTGAGCTCGACTAGTTTTTGCCGGGACTCCTCCCGTGCCCCTGGTCGTGGCCTTAGCTAACAGGGTTGTCTTCCTCATTTTAAGCATGAATAGTTTCGCAAGGACTTCTCCTTATACCCCCGGTCACCTTCATCGGGGCGGTAGTTTTATCTAAGACTTCTCCTTGGGGATCCCCAAGGACGTTTCACTCGAGTAAACGGTTGAGTTTAGCTAGGACTCCTCCTTGTGAGGCCTCGGGTTGTAGCTGTAGCTACCGGAGCTACCTCTTTTGCCGGCTTGAGCCGATCAGTGTAACTAGGATTCTCCTTGGGACCTTTGTGAGGGATCAGTTTTTAGTCGAGCAAAGTTCAGTTTAACTAGGACTGCTCCTTAGGGCCCTCAGTTGTCGCTGTAGCTACAGAGGCTATCCTGTCCCTGGTTGTGGCTTTCGCTTAGCAGAGTTGTTTAAATTAGGGCCCTTAGTCGCTGATCTCACCTACCAAGGCTGCCTTTAGGTTCCCTGGTCGTGGCTTTCTCTGTCAGGGCTACCTGCTCGATTCAGAGCGAGATGAGTTTAACTAGGACTCCTCCTTTTATAGTATTTTTGTAAAAATATTGTACTTTGCTAGATAAAACGTGTAGCTAATTACTGAAAATATTTTATTCTATTAGTTAAAATACGTAGCGAGCAATGCTACTTTTCTTGCCTAGCGGCTAAAATAATATGTATATAGATAAAATATGTAGCTAATAGCGCTACTTTTCCTGCCTAACGGCTAGAGTTATATATATATTATAAATAAGTATTCTATGTGAGGGAGGAGCAATACTGACCTCAGCGGCGCTTATTCCTGCATGTTTACAGGGTGATCGAACTTGGTGATTTTTCCGGTGCTTGAAAGGGTGGGAATCACTGCTGGTCGTCGACAATGCCGAGCTGAAATGGCGTAACATTTCCTGGCGGCCGCTTGATCTCCTTTTATTATTCCTACCAGGTTCGTTCCCGGAATCGGGAATTTCAAGGTTAAGTGGTTCAACGAGACCACAACTCGTGATTCTTTCTAGAAGTTCCTTCCCAGGATAATGTTGTACGCGTGTAACTCGTCGATGATCACGAATTCCAAGCTCGGCTGGTCGCTCCTTCTCCGATGAGTATGGGTAAAGTGACCTCCCCGCAGCTCGTACTCCACCTTCGCCGAAACCTGTCAAGTAATGATCATAAGTTTCGTTGTGATGTGCTCTCACCTGGAGTTTTTTTAGGCAGGTTCGGCTTATGATCTATGTGGAGCTTCCCGTGTCGATCAGGATACGCCCTATTTTTCGATTGGCAACCAGTCTTGTTATCACTAGGGGGTCTGCGTGGGGCGTGATTACTCCTCTCAGATCATCATTAGTGAATATTACCGGAGGCGTAGCCTCCTCTCGTATCATCATGATTTCTAGATTTTTCTGTCGTCGTTTGTTGCTTCTTTCCTCTACACGAGTTTGTCCCCCAGCTATGACGTTGACACTTTCTTCGCCCTCGGGTTCGGACTCCTTTTCTGCTTCTGCGAATATTTCCACCAGAGTTTCTGATATCTCGCCGAGTTCTTTCGCCAATGCTGTCAAACGCCTAATTGCTGCCACCGCTGGGGTTGTGTCTTGAGTTCCTTGGCTATCGGTCTGGCCTCCTTGACTTAAGTTGACGGTTCTTTCGTTGGAGGGCTTTCCGAACGCGTCGAGGGGAGCTCGGGTGAGATGTTAGTTAGGCTAAATAGTTCACTATAACAAACGCCAGACTAGCGTAAAAGTCCCCAAAAGTAATCTTGAGTAATCGCCTATCCAGATTAAGACACTCGTTGCGCCCTTGTTCGAGGAAGGTGGGTCGGCCTTCGCAGAGTACCTCCTCTACCTTGGGACAATGCGGGTAGGTCTATAGAAGAGGCCTACACGTCTAAATGGTTCTACTCAACGAGATCAGCAAGAGAGTCTTGGATACTCGAGGCAAATGGATAGATTAGTCATTCATTAATGAAATCTATCAACCAAGAGTCATAAGGTATGATCAGTGAAGTAGTTCGCTCACCCGGAACGACGGAGTCAAAGGGTAGGGCCTTCGTCCGCTTTACTTCGAAGAACTGGGGTCTTGGAATCACTTATTCAATCGGGGACGATTTTATATTGAATAATGTGGGAAAACTAATGTTTTTCAAAAACGATAACGAGTTTTAAAACTTTGCCATTTCTTTTATGTAGTTCAAAGATGACAAAAGATATTTTCAACTTCCGCTCACTTCTCGACAAGGAGAAGCTGAATGAGCACAACTTCCTTGACTGGGAAAGGAACCTAGGAATAGTTCTCAGGATGGAAGGAAAGCAACATGTACTAGAAACTCCAATTCCTGTATTGGATGATAATTCGACTAAAGAAGAGATAGATGAAGAAAGGAGTGTGCGGAAAAAGGCAGAGCCCGTAACTTGCTTAATGCTAGCAACCATGGAACCGACTCTGCAAGAGCAGTTCATAGACATGGATGCTTACTCCATGATGCGACAACTTCGGGAAATGTTCCAGAAACAGTCGAGATTGGAGAGGTTTTAAACCTCTAAAGCGATTATGGACATGCGCCTTGAAAAGGGAAAACCAGTTGGGCCTCATGTTCGTCAAATGATCAGGCTCATAGGCAAACTGGCTAAACTAGGTTTCCCTTATAGCCAACAGACAGCTACCGACACTATCCTTCACTCCCTCCATAGTGGTTTTAATCAGTTTAAGATGAACTACAACATGAATGGATGGGATAAAACGTTGGAGGAACTTCATTCTATGCTTCTAACAGCCGAAAAGGACATCGCTATAGTGGAAACTAAGAAGGACGTTCTTATGGTACAAAAGGACAAAGGGTTCAAGAAAGGTGGAAAACAGAAGAAGAAAACCACGTCAAAAGGTAAAAGCAAACGAGTTGCCAAACCTAAAGACAAAGGTCCTCCTCCTGACACCAAATGTTTCTACTGTGATGGCAAGGGCCACTGGAAAAGAAACTGCCCTAAGTTCTGGGAGGACAAAAAGAATGGAACAGTGGCTTCCAATTCAGGTATAAACAGTTAACTTATCAAATACTGAAAAATTCCCAAACCTTGGTATATGATACCTAAAACTGCCCTTTCATTGTGAATGTACAGGCGCAGCTGGGAACTGAGTATTTGGCTAAGGAAGACAAGATCCAAGAGGGAGCAGAAGCCTCGACTGCTAAGGATGCTGAAAGGGATCGAAGTCTACTTTAGGCACTATTCTAGATTAATCGTTTTCTAGTTTTTTAACATCATCTCTGTACTAAGTATTATGGAGAATCAATAAAGAACTTTATTTCTAAATTGAGATGTTAATAAGTGCTAAATTTAACAAACTATACCAAAAGATTCTAAAATTGGTCAAAAACCTATAAGATAGGTTCATCCCAATCGGAAAGGGATGAGGACAACAAGTCCACTATAACCAAAACATGAATCAAACTGACAAGAAAGAAAGCCTTAAGTCAAAAACAGAGATTGATCTTCAAACGTACTTCTAACCTATCCATATGTGGAGTGTCCAAAAGGATTAAGATGAAGAACACGAATCAAACTCTATCCTCCAAAATCCATTTAGTCTAGACATAGCTTCTCACAAAACTACCAAAATTCCGTCTAACAGCTAAGCTTGTAAAAGCATTACAAAAACTAGCTAATATCTGACGCAATTTCTTTTAAAAGAAATTTGGGCTTCTTCCACAACCAATCAAGAGAACAAAGTGTTTGTTGCTCATGATAGTATTCTTCTAATAATTAGCACACCTGGTCGTCTGGGAGAAAAACACTAATTATTACAAGAATAAGTGGGAGAAAAGTACAAGTCGATTTAATTCGATCATGAGAAAAATCATGGAGGGTTATGAAGAACAATCATGAAACTTGTACAAGACGATTAAAGTCGACCAAGAGCAACAAACTGCGGCTCCTCGGAAAAGGAAAGGTTAAAGACATGATCTTATAAACCCACCGCACAAAAGCGAATGACATTCGCCGGAGAACTCTCAAAACAAGTGAAAGTGTCTCTAAAGGAATATCTTAAAGTAATTGAGAAAATTCCAAATTGTTGTTCAAAAGCCCTAAAAGGTCAAATCTCAAAGACACAGAAAATAAAGGTTATTTCTGAAGAGATAAAAGACCTGCGCAGAAACGGAAACTGACTCTAGATTTTGGCTAGAACCCAAAATCATCGTGGAATCCATATCTCGTCAAGACATGAAGCTTGATAATTTAAGTCAACAAAAGACCTAAATTGGTTTTCCAAAACAGAAAACTGAGAAGGATGGAAACATTCGTGTTTCCCGAAACGAGACAAGAAGAATAAAGATTCTTCCAATCAAGTTATGTCCACAAGCATGCTTCAGAAATCTATCGACGGATTAAAAGCACGCAAGAGTTAGAATCTTCGATTCAAAAGGCAATCAGAGAAATTTGATTCCTGGAGAATGAAGAAAATCTTGAATCACGAGTTTCAAGAAGGTAAGTGGGAGTAAACAAACCTTCCGGGTCCGTATGCAGAGTACATACAAAAGATTGAGTACGACATAAGGTGTTGTATAACAGTAACGAACTGACTCAATAAAGGACCACACACAAAAGGATAAAATGCCATTTTGGGCATCTGAAGATCTATAAGCATAGATCAAAAGGATGATAGATTAGAGAGACTCAGTACGCTGAGATGCTTGAGATCCGAAACAGAAAATCTAAGACTCGGAAAGTCTAAAAGAATTTCGACCCAAAAACTCATGACAGAGGGCGTTGCAAAACTCGGAGTCTAAAAGACACCGATGAGCTAGCACGCATGAGAGAGACATTTATGTTCGAAAACATAAAGTCAATCATGTTGGACATGATTAGCATTTAAACATCCGAATTCGGATTGGAAAACCGAAACACTACTTAGTACATCCTAGAAGGCTAAAGGATGAAGTAGTACAAACTTGAACATGTCATCGTAGCAAACTTCCAGACATGGAAGGAAAGTAGGCTAAAAGTGTTTTAAGCCGGGAACTGTTGCAAATACTACACAAAGAATTAAAGGCCTTAACTCTAGTAAAGATTACTAGATATTATCAAGGTTGAAGATAGTAATCTTCAAATTAATTGATAATAAGCAAAGTTTAAAACCGACTACCACGGTAGTCAAACTAAACTGTCACCTAAGACATAGTATGAGATTCATACACAGTCTAAGGCATGAGGTATAAATTTTAAACCTCGACAAGTAAAACTGAGTGGGTAAAAGGAGTTTTACGGAAGAGGCTCAGATTTACAACTCTCGTTATCAGAAATAATAAGAATTATTTCACCAGTCGTCTAAACTTGGTTTAGTGTTTAAACGACAGTCCATCGATAATAAAACGTTCCGAATAGGTTTGTCAGATACGTGATCTGATGAATGAAACCCTATTAAGTGAACTTGGAATATTTATTATCAAAAATCCCTGGTCCAGGTCATTGCATGGACAACAATGACTCACGAAGACTAGCACGGGAGTCGATGGGATAGCGCAGTTTCATGGGCTATAGGAATAGTATATTCTATTCGACTACGTGGGTGTATAAAAGGTTTATACACTGGATAACCCTCAAATGAGAAGTACATCATTCGTGATGAACGTCAATACTTCTCATAAAGACAATTGGAGAGATTCCTCAAAACATGAGTGCTCCACTCATCTTATGTAAGGAATGCCCGACTTTGGTTCCGTTAAACGCCGCGCCGTAAAAGGAGGTTATAAAGACGGATACTGGGAAGGACAGGATAGACATGAAGTTAAGTGGGAGCGCAAGAATGGATTGTGTCACCCTAATCACATTAGGTACAAAGTGTCTCAAGGCCACTTGATGAGTAGCAACTGAAAATGCGTGGCCGCGCTCAAACGGATTAAAAGTTAATCGTTTGTCTTTTACAGTTGTACTCGGATATCAAGAAAGTCTGCATGATGTGACGTATCAGATGGGATACTAAATTGACACGGGAATCGAGGCATTGCACTTGTTCTAAGTCCAAGTGGGAGTCTGAAGGAGTTGAAGGAGATGTCCTTCGACCAAGGTGACAATGCGAACAATTTGTCGGATAGGATAATTGATGTGGAAGATCATCAAGTCCGATTGATTTAGGGATCGTAGAGTTGTAGCTAGAGACCAACTACGATCGTCGAATTACGAAGTAATTCGCGGCTAACTTCGATCGGATCCTACAACGGGTTACACATAAGAGTGACAAATTGATCTAGGATATGACTAGTGGGAGTGAGATATAATCATGGGAGTGTCCCATAAACATATCTCATGGGCCTAAAAAGGAATTAGGCAAAGATAGTACAAAAAGGCCAAAAACAGGGTTTTTGGGCCTAGACCGGTTCGGGTACTTCTAGGAATCGGATTGGGCTGAATTTTGGAGGGTTAGTTGCTGATATAATAAACATTATATCTGCCAATTTTCGTGGTGTTTGGGAACCTCCTCCTTAGGGAATTGAGAAAATATCAATAGTTGCTATTTTCGACTATTTCCCTAAATCTTATTCTAAAGGGTGTTTTAGGAAACCTAAAAGGAGGTGGATTCTTATTAGGGTTCTATATAAACACTCTTAGGGCAGAGAATAAGTTGTGGAATTTCTCTCTAAGCTTTCTTACTCTACCACATCAAGTAGAGAGGAGAAAGTGAGCTAATTCCGATTAACTATCTATCTAGTCAAGAAGAAAGGAGTTCTTCTTCCAACCACCATTGGTGTGCTAGCTATACAACAAGGTGGGAGATCAAATTGATTGCTCGTGTCCCAAGTAGAGGAGCTACACTTGAAGCTCTTGGTCTTCTTCAATCAATTCAACTAGTTCGAGGGAAAAGCGATTAAGGTAATCTACTATCTCCATTAGATTAATTACTAGTTTTGCATGTGATCCTGGGAATACTAGTGTAGACATTAGATGTCATATTTCCGCTATAAACACTAGTAGAAGGGTGTAAATCCCTACAGCACCTGCACCAGATGTGCCCAGATTCGTCCTAGACGCGTCTGGTAGCAACCGTGTCGTGCACGTCTCGAGTTACTAAGTCCGAGACGTGCTCGGATATCTCTGGTCGCGTCTAAGACGCGACACAGTATCATGGTCCGAGATTTGGTCGCATCCAAGACGCGACCGAGAATCCCGGTACGGATATCCTGGTAGTGTCTAAGGCGCGACCTAGTTCCTCGGTCGCGGATTTCTCGGGATTCAGACGCATCCCGAGAGCATCTGCGTTTGGCAAGACGCGTCCAGGGGCGCGTCCTGGTAAGCAACCGAGCTCTTATTGCTATTTTTCTGTTGTTTTCGTGTTTCTTCCTCCTCTAAACTGATTCCAACCTGCAGTTTTTTATGTTTAAACATCAAAAACAGTGATTTTTGAATCGCCTAACCAAAAATCCTAAAATCTTTGTTTTTGAAAACTACTTTCTAAAAACCGAAAACTAAGGCTTTTATCCATTGAAACTCTTTCAATTTTCTATTTGATTACGTCTAAATGTAATTTAAACTAATCAAAACGTGTTCGAATCTCTATTCACACTCATCTATATATCTAATAAATCGAGTCTGAATCTAATTCGTCTAGTCAAAACTACTTACATGCAAGAGGCTCTAACGCCACTGTAGGGTTTTGTATGCCTCTAAGACTACTTAATCACCTAACTAATGTTGTAAGCAGAATATCAAACAATCATATGTTTAACACTAGTTTACCAGGATCGCATGCAAGAACAAATAATGAACTAGAAACTTAAAGAGAATACCTGGATTCGCTTTCCCGATCGAATAAGATCTCAATGCTTTTATCCCGACGATGAGAGCTCCAATTGTCACTCCTCTACTTGAGACACCCGAGCAAGTGACTTGATCTCCCTTCTTTAATGTTAGCTAGGACCTCATTGAAGGTTGAGAAGAAGAACCATTCTTCTTTTGACTGTTTAGATAGATTGGGAGTTTTTTTCTCAAAACCCTCTCTCTCCACTTAGTTGTACAAGAGATATAGAGAGGTTGTTTTTCTCTTGAGAAAAATTCACACCTTTTTTGTTCTATAATGGTCCTTATATAAAGAAACCCTAATAGGAATCCTATTCAGAATATGATTTCATCCAGACCACAGAAAAGATAAGTCAGAACTCTTTCTGGCTGGGAATCCTAGATGGGAGGGATTCCCATCTAGGGTTTCCCCTTTTAGTGTGGACGGCCACATTAGCCCATAAATGGGCTTGGCCTCACCGGCCAACTCCTATTATGTGGTCGGCCAGATCAACCCATTAACGAGCTTGAATTGTCTGGCCCATAACTTCCTTTTTAGCCATCCCAGGCTTCCTTTTCGAGCCCGGTGCTTTCGATCCTTTTGCGCCTATCAAACTGGATCATATCCATCTATAGTAAAGCTCCCTTTAATCAACTCTCTTCGATCAAGCCACCACTCTTTGGTGTAACCCGATGTAGGATCCGGTCTATGTTAGCAGCGGATTACCGAAGTGACCCGACGATCGTAAGCGGCTTCTAGCTAAGCATTACGATCCCTAATTGGACCGGACTAGATGATCTTCCAGATAAAGTCATCGTTATCCTAACGGACAAATTGAGCGCATTGCCATCTTGGTCGAAGGACATCTCTTTCAGACAAAAAGGATATGTCCTTCAGGAACGAGCTGCAGGCTTACCGACTCAATGCCGGAATCTTCTTAAATATCTCAGTTGGCTACAGATCTTAAGTGTTTAAGCAAGTTTGGACTTCAAAGAGTCCCGCGGGAGGAAACATCTCCTAGAAGATCCATCACCTCAGCAGGATATCTATGAAGGATCCTTGAACTTAGGAACTTCTATTTATCATAGTTACAAGATAACTACAAGGTAAACCTTAACCACGAACTGTGGGAAACTTCCCTAAACGGTGGATCATCACCGCCCAATCTAAACCGTCTAAACACAGTCGGTCCACTTAAGCGTATAAAAGGGCCTCCCATCGTCCTCTACAGGACAAAGGCTTTTCTCCCACTAGACAAGCTTTCTTCACTCACTCACACACGATATCTCAACCCAGAGATATCCCCCACTCATACAGAGTTCCCTTAACTTGCTTCCAAAATGATCAATCAATATTCATTATTTTACTGCAAAGAGCAACCTGACTATCTTGAGCGTCGGAGCAGTTTCCGAACCCTTTGCAGGTTTTCCCACCCAGGAATCAAGGAGCAGGAGCAAGGAACCAGAGGAGGAGTGAGGAGCCAGAGCAGGAACCAGGAACCACAACCCACTTAACGGAATCTTTAACCTTAACGGACGTTGTCATGCGTCAAGTCCCTTTTTCATGTTGATATAACGGAAGGTCATTTTTTTACATCAGCAGGTTAGTTTTGAAGACATAATTCGGGTTACCGAATTGATGATATTGCTGGAGAGATGTCCTCCTTTTAGCGCCAAATGTTGATTTCAAAAAATGGTCTTCCGTTATATCAGCATGAAACAGGGACTTGATGCATGACAGCGTCCGTTATAATCGAATATTCTAGTAAAGTAGATTGTGATTCCTTTAGCCTGCTCCTCGCTCCATCTCTGGTTCCTTGCTCATGTTCCTTGCTCATGTTCCTTGCTCCAAATCCTTGATTCCTGGGGGGGAAACCTACAAAGGGTTCGAAAACCGCTCCGACGCTCAAGACAGTCGGGGTATTCTTTGCAAGACAAGATTGAATATTGATTAAACCTTTTGGGGGCGAATTAGGATAACTCTGTGTAAAGTGCTTGTTTTTAGCTTGTCCTATGGAAGACGATGGGGGGCCCTTTTATAGGTTGAAGTAGACCGACTGTGATTAGACGGTCTATATGAGGCGATTGTGATCCACTGGTTAGGGAAGTGTCCCACTGTTCGTGGTTAGGGTTTCCCTAGTAGTTATCTCGTATAAAGGATAAATAGAAGTTCCTAAGTTCAAAGATCCTTCGTAGATATCTTGTCAAGGTGATAAATCTTCTAGGAGTTATTTTCTCCTTTGAGGCTCTTGGAGTCCAAGCTTGCTTAACCACTAAAGATCTTTAACCGACTGAGATCTTCTAAGGAGATTCCGAGATCGAGTCGATAAGCTGTTGGCGCGCTTCTACCTCCCCAGTTTAGGGTGTGAGGCATCGGCCTAACTTATGTGGACTCCCCTCATTCCTTTAGAGATTCCAGAGCTGATCTATTTGTGCAGGGGGCGAAACAGTGATGATACCTCTAGCTGACCTCCTAGTTAAGGGTGTAGGTAGCGGAGTGTTGTGGGTTTAGCTGTTTTGTTTGCCTTAAGCCGGGTTGACCCGTTAGAATTCAGGTCCGTTCTTGACTCTTTGACGTCAGTCAACGTCTGGACAATTTATGCATCATCAGTTGCAACCGGCAAAGTTAGTGCTAAAGTGATAAGCAAACAAACTAAATGATATGCTTTATCTCTCTTAGTTTCTGTTGAAAGTGTCTTGAATATGGGCTGATATCCAACCTAGTTTATGACCATTGCGTTGTAAGCGGGTTGGCGGGTCGTAAACTGGGTTCGATAGCAACCCATATTCAAGACACTTTCGACAATTCTCCACCTTGACTTGAATATACTCCTCTTGACTTAAATTTGCCACCACCATAGTTCAGCGCCTCTAAGTCGTGTCGCTCCAGCCCTGCTAGGGCTAACATCTGGAAATCCCAATCAAGTCTAGGCAATGCTTAAACTTGCAAGTTGTAACTGCCTTCGTCAAAATATCTGTTGGAATTTCTGTCGTAGAAACCTTCTTCATCGTGATCTTCCCTTCTTCAATCACGTCCTTGATAAAGTGATTCCTGACATCAATGTGTTTGTTCTCTCGTGATACATTTGATTTTTAGTCAAATGAACCGCACTCTGGTTGTCGCAGTAGACCTCTGTCATCTCCTGCTTCAGGCCCAAATCAGTCATATTGCCTCCTTTACCGCCTTTGTTGCTGCCATGTACTCAGCTTCCATTGTAGACAGAGCTACTACCGACTGCAACACTGCTCTCCAACTAATGGCACTCCCGCAGAGTGTGAACGTATAGCCCATCAGCGACCTCTTCCTATCAAGATCCCCTGAAAAATCTGAATCTACAAATCCAACTACCGAACCACAAGTGTCAGCCCTTCTGTCGTAAACTAGACCAACGTCCGTAATTCCTCCCAGATACCGCAGTATCCATTTCACACCCTGCCAATGACCTCTCCTAAGTCTGCCCATATATCTGCTTACTACACTAACAGCATATGAAATATCAGGCCTTGTGCATACCAGAGCATACATAATGCCACCAACTACACTTGCATAAGGTACCTAAGATATGTACTCCATGTCGTCATCAGTTGTTGGCGACAGTTCACCCGAAAGCTTGAAGTATGCTTCTAATGGAGTATTGACAAGTTTTGCCTCAGTCATACCAAAACGTTCCAACACCTTCTTGATGTACATTTTTTGACACAAGAATAGTTTCCCAGCAGATCTGTCTCTCCGCATCTCCATACACAATATCTTCCGTAAGGCACCCAAGCCTTTCATCTCAAACTCACCCTTTAACTGACCCTTTAACATGTGGATTTCCGACATATACTTGCAAGCTATCAGCATGTCCTCCACATATAGGAGTAGATACACATAAGAACCATCTGATAGTTTCCTGTGGTACACACAACTATCATACCTGCTTTTGTCATAGTCGTTTTTAGCTATAAACGTTTGAAACGCTTATACCACTGCCTAGGAAACTGTTTCAATCCATATAAGGATTTCTTTAGCAAACAGACCTGGTCTTCTTTCCCGAGAACCTCAAACTCCTCTGGTTGACGCATATAGATTTGTTCTTCCAACTCTCCATACATCGAGTTGCTCCAATTCCATATCATACAAAGCAACCATAGAAAGTAATACTCTAATAGAGTTATGTTTAACAACAGGAGAAAATACCTCATTGAAAATTATCCCTTCTCGTTGTGTAAACCCCTTAGCTACTAACCGTGCTTTGTAACGTGCATCTTCCGCCCCTAGGATTCCTTCCTTCTTCTTGAAAACCCATTTGCTACCAACAATCTTCAGACCCTTAGGCTGCTCGGCTAATTACCAGGCTCGGTTCTTACGAAGAGACACGATCTCTGCATTCATGGCAAAAGACCATTACCTCGATTCATCACTCGTTATAGCTTTTTCGTCGGTGCATGGCTCACCTCCATCTATGCTTTCCCCTACACTAAGTGCGAATGCAACCATATCAGCCATTCCATACCTTTCTGGTGCCCTAATGTCTCTCCTTTCCCTGCACCTCGCAACACTGTAATGAACTAGTTCCGGTTCATCTTCCTCGCAACAGGGGAAGGAGAGACATTCGGGCACCGGAAAGGTATGGAATGGTAGATATAGTTGCATTCGCACTTAGTGTGGGGGAAAGCATTAATGGAGGTGAGCCATGTACCTATGAAGATAACCATAAGGAGTGATGAATCAAGGCAATGGTCTTTTGCCATGAATGAAGAGATTGAATCTCTTAATAAGAATCGGGCTTAGGAATTAGCCGAGAAGCCTAAGAGTCAACAGATTGTTGGTAGCAAATGAGTTTTCAAGAAGAAGGAAGGAATCCCGAGGATGAAGGGTGCACGGTACAAAGCATGGTTAGTAGCCAAGGAGTTTACACCGCGAGAAGGAATTGACTTCAATGAGGTATTTTCTCCTGTAGTTAAACATAGTTCTATTATAGTATTACTTGTTATGGTCGCTTTGCATGATATAGAATTGGAGCAACTTGATGTTAAGCCTGCGTTCTTACATGGTGAGTTTGAGGAACAAATCTATATGCGTCAACCGGAGGGGTTTGAGACTCTCGGGAAAGAAGACCAGGTCTATTTGCTGAAGAAATCCTTGTATGGATTGAAACAATCTCCTAGGCAGTGGTATAAGTGTTTTGACACCTTTATGGTCAGAAACGGTTATGATAGAAGCAAATATGATAGTTGTGTGTATCACAGGAAACTATCAGATGGTTCTATATATGTGGATGACATGCTGATAGCTTCTAAGGATATGTCAGAAATCCACATGTTAAAGGATCAGTTAAAGAGTGAGTTTGAGATGAAAGACTTTGGTGCCTCAAGAAAGATATTTGGTATGGAGATATGGAGAGACAGGTCTACAGGGAAGTTGTTGGAACATTTTGGTATGATTGAGGCAAAATGATGGGCCTAAAAGGGTTACCTAAAAGGTCTACACCCGCAAGTGCACGGGTGTTAAGTTGTAATTTTCCGGTAAGACCGGGGTCGATCCACAGAGACTTAGTTAAATTCGTTTTCTAACCTTATACTATCACAGTTTCTTTTCAAAAGTGGTTTTGTGGTAAGACAATGAAAATTGACTAAACTTAAATAACAATTCACTTAAAACTGAAAAAATGGGAGAATTTAGGGTTTTTGAATCCATCCTCCTAACAATTCTTAAGATGATTTACTTGGATTGGTCAACGAACTCTTTATATTACTCGCATTCTAGAACATGAATGGTCTAAAATCCGGAAGATGTTGTCATTAAAAGCAATAAAACTCACTTATAAATCATATCGATAAAACTAATTATTATGGACTTCATCTAAACCGTAGATAAGATGGTTAGTTACTCATAGAAAATACGATTAAACCAATAAACATGAATATAAGAGATAAAGAGGGAAGGAAAAAACAGAACTTTTTTCACTGGAATTTGTTTTCCCTTCAGAATCAAACACGCCCCAGCAGAAAATGATTTTCCAGCAGTAGAGGAAAATAATTTTCCACCCGAACTTATCAACTAAACAGGATCTTTTTCCTTACAAACAAGACTTCTTTCTCTCTCTACTATTTCTCTGTGTCTCTTTATTGAAATTCGAAACACCAAATAGATGGAAGAAGATGATTATATAGATAGTTAGAGATTGAAAGACAATCCTCACTCAATACAATAATCACTCTCTCTCTTTGTAATTTCTCTCTCTCTCACAAAGAAGGAAATACAGAAAAAGAAGTAGGTGATGGTAATGGTGTTACAATCCTCACTCACTACAATAATCTCTCTCTCTCTCTCTTTCTCTGTTCTGTAATTTCTCTCTCACACACAAAGAAGGAAATACAAAGAAAAGAAAAGAAGTAAATGATGATAATGGTGTTCTTTGGTTTCTGTTTCTTTTTAGCCGTGAGCTTCTAAGCCAAGGAAATTGATGCTCTCTCTCTCTCTAATACTTCTGTTTTGGTTGAGCTACCAAGAGGATGACGCCCAGTGGAGAGATCGTCCATTCTCTTGATCTCTGTTCTGTTATATAGAAGAATAATACACCAGTCCTTCTTTGTGAAAATATCTTCTGTATCTCTGTTCCTCAATATAGCCGAAAAGTACCAGTCTCAAATCCTTCAAAATCTCCTTCTTCATTAGGCCGAGCTGTCTTTAGATACGGTTTTCTCTGATCTGTCCGAGAGAGATAAAAAGAAAGTAAATATCATGAAGACCAGTTCCTCTGTTATAAGAGAGAATTTATCCTCTCTCTCTCTCTCTAATGGAATATTTCCTTCCCAAAATATTTTAATCAAGTTGTTTCTCTCTCTATTTTAAGGGACGAGATATTAAAAGATCACGGGTGATAAAGATAAATGGGAACTTCCTGTTTTCATTTGTTGGCTATTAAGAGGATTTTAAGGGACGAGATATTAACTGAACCAAACCGTTCATGCATAGTTTGGTTCGGTAATATCTCGAGGAAGAGAAAAAAATGATAAACAATTGAATCATATATTCTCACATATATAATATATAGAAAGTAATAATAAATGGTTTGGTTCGGTTTCTTCGGTTATCCGTCAAACAAATCCATAGACCGAACCAAACCACTCGGTTTCTATATTTTAGTATCCCAACCAATCCGGATAAACATTGGATCGGTGTCCAGTCCGCCCAAATCTGATTGGATCGGATTGGTTTGGTCGATTCAGATACTAAATGAACACCCCTAATTGTAAGAGGTTACCATAGGATCCCAGATGAAGGAACGTGTGACTGAAAATATTTTGACATTTTGGTATTTCGGCCTACTTTATTAACTTTCACCATGTAACGTGGAGACAACAGTTAACAAAATGTCGAACAGACACCGAGCATCCCCAACTGTATACCGAAAATCTCACTTAGCCGTCAGACTACACGTCCTCCCACTCAATCGGTGCCACGTGTTACATCAAGATCTATGTTGACCTTTGGTCAACTAAAACTTTGATAGGCTCTAGTTTCGTCATCCGGGCTTCGATTTCACTTCTGTTTTCGCTACGGGATCGTGTTGGAGCCTAAGTTTATCCGAGCATCAACATTGACCAACTCACCATACTACCATGTTCTTCAAATGACCAAAATGCCACCAAGTGTGTCTTTCTCCCTATTTTATCTGTTTTTCACTCTCAACTTCTTAGAAAACACCTGTGTAAGAAAAACAAGAAAATCATAAGAGTAACTGCTCGAAATAGATTAACTAACCCAAATTAAGAAATTCAGATGGGACATTTTCATGTCTCATCACAAAACCTGTCGGTACTCTATTGGCAGCACACTTCAAGCTTTCGGGTGAACTGTCACCGACAACTGATGAATAGACAAGAGTATATGTCTCGGGTGCTTTATGCAAGTGCAGTAGGTAGCATTATGAATGCTATGGTGTGCAGAAGGTCGGATATTTCACACATTGTTAGTGTAGTCAGCAGCTACATGGACAGACCTGGGATAGGTCATTGGTAGGCTGTGAAATTGATACTGCGGTATCTAGGAGGAACTGTGGAAGTTAGTCTGGTTTACGACAGAAGAACTGACACTTCTAGTTTGGTAGTTTATTTTGTAAATTCGGATTTTTCAGGGGATCTTGATAGGAAGAGATCGCTGACGGGCTATACGTTCACACTCTGCATGAGTGCCATAAGTTGGAGAGAGTGTTATCGGTAGTAGCCCTGACTACAACGGAAGCTACATGGTAGCAACAGAGGCGGTGAAGGAGGCAATATAACTGAGTGGTTTAGTTGGTGATTAGGCTCTGAAGCAGGAGGTGACGGAAGTCTACTGCGACAACCAGAGTGCGATTCATTTTACCAACAAACAAATGTATCAGGAGAGAACTAAACACATTGACGTTAGGGATCGCTTTATCACGAACGTGATTGAAGAAGGGAGGATCACGATGAAGAAGGTTTCTACGGTAGATAATCCAGTGGATATGTTGACCAAGGCAGATAAATCTTTCAAGTTTAAGCATTGCTTAGACTTGATTGAGATTTCCAGATCTTGAGTCCTGGCAGAGTTGGAGCTACGATGGCTCAGATGCATTGAGCTATGATGGTGGCAGATTTAAGTCAAGATGAGCATATTAAAATTAAGGTGGAAATTTGTTGAAAGTGTCTTGAATATGGGTTCATATTGAACCCGGTTTACGACCCGTCGACCCGCTTACAAGACGGAATTTTAGACCCCTTACCGGAGATGATTACTGAGACAGGGCCGGTATGCAAAGCAGGCTCCGAGGTAGAGCATGACTCCGAGACAGAGCTGGAATGCGGAGCAGAGCTGGAATGCAGAGCAGAGCTTATGTCGACTATTAGTGTTAGCGTATCCATGTGTATTTCGGATTTGAAAAGAGAGTCGGTGAGGTGGTGGGATTAAGGTTTTAGTGGCTATATAAAGCAAAACCCTAAGTGATATCTGTGTCTAGTTCTCACGAATCTCTTATGTAACTTGTTTGTTTATCATAGTGGAAATCATCGTGTCGTTGCCGCCGTGGAGTAGGTCTCACCAACCGAACCACGTAAACTTCTTGTGTTCTGTGTGATTGTTCTTTATTTTCTATTGCTTTTCTTGGATTACTTGGTCTCGGTCATAGCAAACCGCTTTTGTCAAACAGTTTCCACCAATGTTCTAGCAAGAGCTCCAATTCCATCTAAATTTTAGAAATCATCATTTTATTTCATATCGTAAATGTAATTATCAAGCTGAGAACTAAGTAGCATAGTGTCAAGACTACTGAAATCTGACGGATAAATTCAGCAAGATGCATCAACATACTTTTGTCGAAAAGGACAAAATCTCTAGATGGATTCAAACATGCCATACAACGAAGCAACTCGGTATTCTTCTCAGTGAAACAAGCATTTAATTCTTGAAGTTGCATATCCATAACCGTATTGAAAATCTCCACTTGATAGTGATAAAAGTTTGTAATTTGTTGTGTATTCCTTCTGCTTCTCCCTTGAACTATGTATGAACCATTAAGATCAACAACTTCAATATTATATTTTTCACATAAAGTAGAAACATTTCAGACCAATGATGACCACTCACGGTCTCATACATACTGGATTCTGGCGTTTAATGACCCAACAAAATCCATGACAGTCACAATATCTTGCTTTTCTTTGTAGTACTTGTGACAATTCATTTGTTATTCCCAACAAAAGCTTCATCAAATGTAAACAAAGTACCTTTCCATAGTTGCTAGTTGAACTTGAATACTTGATTAGATGAATAAGAAGAAGTAGTAGTAGTACAGGAGAAGTAATTTTGGTGTGGTTTGAGATGAAGAAATTGGAGATATATATAAAGGTAGAGAATTGTGAGTTGGATGGTTGGATAGATGAATAGTTTATAGGGGTTTAGGGTAGATGAATTGAATTTTATAGAATTAATGGTAGATGCATTGAAGTTTATAGGTTTTAGGCTTTAGGGTAGATGAGTTGAAGTTTATAAGGTTGAGGATTTAGGGTAGATGAGTTGAAGTTTGTAGGGGTTTAGGGTAGATGAATTGAAGTTTGTAGGGGTTTATAGTAGATGAATTGAAGTTTATAAAATTTATGGTAAATGAATTGAAGTTTGTAGGGGTTTAAAGTCGATGAATTGAAGTTTGTACTTTGGGGGTTTAGGGTAGTTGAATTGATTTTATTTTCAAAAATAAAATGAAAGATATGGGAAGCTGGACTTTTATTTTTTTTTTGTTAAGGATATGGGAAGTTGGACTTGAACCCACAACATTGATATACTGTTAAGGTCACATGTATTGTAAAATACATGGTATAACTTTTTGCAAGTAGGATAAACAACTTGCAATTTTGAATGTCATACAACGGGCCCGTAATTGAACCTCTCAATAATGATAGAAGATATGTGAACTCTATTGGTAGACTAATTCAAATTGTCATCTTAAAGGTAACTGTAATATGTTTCTAAGCATTTAAATAATTTTAGGTTAGACCAATTAGAATAGTTTTAATGTGTTTAAATAATTATATTTTGACTTTTAAAACAATAATTCATTGACCATGGAAACCAACCAAAATACATTAATGGAGGCCTAAGCCCTACCAAAATTCAATCACCTCATCACATTTATTTGTTCTGAACTTCTCTAAACTCTAAACTATGTAAGATGTATTTTTATAACTTGGTCAAGAATATAAACCCTTGTTCATCAAAAAAAAAAGAATATAAACCCTACTAATACTTTATAGAAATATGGTCCTAATCTTGAAAGTTTTCTCCCTAGTCTTATTCCTTTCTACACTCACTACTACTAGATCTGCAGCTAATGCTCCTCTCTATCAACTTTGCTCAAATCACACCTCAAACAATTCATTTCAAACCAACCTTCATTTACTTCTCAAATCTCTACCTTCTCAAGCTTCTCTGGCAGGAGGCTTCTACAACACATCCACCAACACCAACGGAGATGACTCCGTTTACGTGCTAGCTCTTTGTCGAGGCGACATTACTCCAGATTCTTGTGAAGATTGTCTAAATAAAACCAGTCAAGAAATAGTACAACAATGTTCAAATGGTAAAGAAGCAAGTATTTTTCAAGAAGTTTGTCAAATACGATACTCGGGCAAGAATTTCTTCTCGGAAATGGTTTATGCAGGAAAATTTCCAAACTCAAGGAACACAAACAGTACTACTAGCTGGAATGGTGCTAACCAAATGATAGTAGATAATGAGGAGTATACTTTCAAATTAACGTATTTGATGAGAAAAATATCTAAAGAAGCTGCTTTCGATTCTCCAAAAATGTTTGCCACTGAGGAAGCTAGTTTGACTAGTACACATAAAATGTATGGTCTTGGACAGTGTAGCAGAGATATATCTAGAGATGATTGTTCAAAATGTCTAACAGGAGAAGTTGGGGATATTGTTGGATGTTGTTCAAATAAAGAAGGTGGTTTCGTTGTCGACAACAGTTGTAACTTACGTTACGAACTTTATCAATTTTATGAATCAAGTAAGAATTCTTATCTTAATTTACTACTCATGTTTCAATTTTTCTGTATAATATTTCCCTCAAATTTCACTTATCCAACCCATCATTAGAAACTCCTTGGTTGACGCCAACAAGCCTTGGTTGGAGTTGTAAGATGCTTAATCTTCCTCCTTAAAGGTCAAGGGTTCGAGGCACACTGGCAAGTCAAAAAAAAAAAACTCCTTTGGTTGACAGCGGAAAATGAAAGGGCTAGGGAACATATGTAGACTAATTGAGGCTAGGGTTTTGAAAGTTTTGGGTTTTCTCCTGTTAGGGCAAGGCAAAGACAAAGAATTTTTTTGATTTGTCAATCAAGATCCACTTGACTCAATCCAAATCTAGCAATCAATTTATGAGGAAGAAACATAACGAATTACTTGTCTGTTGACCAAGTAGAGTCACATGATAGTCGAGAAATGACCAAGTGGTAACTTTAATCCATCTCATCTCTGACCTTTTTCTTCATTTTATTTCTTTTGAGGTGAGTAGGAAAGAAACAGTTTGTCGTCTCATTTTCTAAGCGCAATATTAAATTTATCTCACTAGTTAAGTAGTAAGTACTCTAAGGGAAATTCTATAGGCATACCCGAGCACCTTTGGCTTGGTTCGGTTCAAGGGGGTCCAGTAAAGGGTACCCGCTTCATTGGCCTCCGTCTAAATTAACAAATTGTGAAGCCTGAACTTCTAAGTCAAAGACGCTCGAAGGTGCCTATAACCAAATTGGGGTATCTATATTTAATGAGGTAAATTTCACTAATTCAAATCTAAGTTGCGTCAACACTTGGTAGCTCAAGTGATTGATTGTGTTGGCGTAAACTCCAAAATCCTGGAGGTCCCAGGTTTGATCTCATAGGAGATGGAATCCATAGTCATTGAATTTAGGTTATTAAAGGTATAAATAACAAGTTTGTCGGGCTTTAGGCCTCTTTCATATGTTCTTGGGCTTTAGGTCTCTTTTATCCGTAGTTTAATTTCGACGGTTATCGTGTTTATGACATCTTGATGATGTATCAATGTCATGTATGACTAACGTAAATCGTTGTCCACATTCACAAATCTAAGTTACATTTATGCTTCAATACAGGTCCAAGGAAAGGGTCCAAAAGGAGAACTATGGTGATAATCATCTCTAATGTTTTAGTACTTGTACTAGTAACTCTGATGGGTTCTTGGTTCTTCTATCAGTACCATAAAAAAAAATCAAATAGAGGTAAATTATAACAAAAGTGTGTACCAAACTATTAGTACTACAAAAGTAAAGATTGTTGCATATCCCAATTGTTTTATTCCATGATTTAGGGGGTCCAAGTCCTATCGAACTCCCATTGAGGAACACGGTAATGCATGACGAAAATCAGATGGACAATCAAGATTTGCAATTTATGGACTTATCAACTATAAAAGCAGCTACAGATGACTTCTCGGATTCAAATAAGCTCGGACAAGGTGGGTTTGGCACCGTTTATGAGGTAATGAATTTTGTGTTTGAAACTAAATTAGAAATTGGCAAGGACATGTTTAACGTTTGCGTCGACGTCTTTCAGGGTAGGTTAATGGATGGAAATTATGTAGCTGTTAAAAGACTTTCAAGAAAATCTTGGCAAGGTCTAGTAGAGTTTAGGAATGAGGTTGTCTTAATCGCAAAACTTCAACATAGGAATCTTGTGAAGCTATTGGGTTATGGTATAGAGGGAGAAGAAAAGTTGCTCATCTATGAGTACATGCCAAACAAAAGCCTTGATGTCTTCATCTTTGGTATTCTTCTTTCTTTCAATATACTCTTGCTTTTGCTTAGGAACTTGCATGAGATATTATGAACTTATTAATATCGAATTCGGTTTGGTATAGATGAAACGAGACGCTTTGAACTTGATTGGAAAACATGCTTCAACATTATCGTCGGGATAGCTCGTGGCTTACTCTACCTTCATGAAGACTCAAGACTTACTATCATTCATAGAGATCTCAAACCTAACAATGTTTTGTTGGATAATGAGATGGATGCCAAGATTTCAGACTTTGGTATGGCTAGAATTTTCGACCAAAATCAAAGTCATGCTAATACTGTAAGAGTAGTAGGAACTCAGTAAGTCTACAACTTTTCTTCTTCTCTTTTTCCCGCTTACTCTCTTTTTCTCATTTTCTAGTCTGGACGACCAAAGAATGAAAGACCGAGATGTAGTTGTCACGCTAGGGTACCAAAGAGAATAGGTCTTTTGTCCTACTTCAAGTACTGTGAAACAATCTGTTTATTCGAACTCGGAAGATCTAATGCTCTTAGCTTATCAATGTTGCCCATCCTGATGTGGCAGGCCCCGTCCAAATGATACATCTTGCACCACACGGCCTGGTCATTGGCAGTGATTCGCCATGCCACGAAAATAGGCCCACGGGCCACGGCACGGTCGTGGTGAAACACTACCTCTCCCTAATTAACGTTAACTCGTTTAAATTTTGAATTAAAAACAGTGGTTACATGGCTCCAGAGTATGCAATGGAAGGAATCTTCTCAGTAAAATCTGATGTTTATAGCTTCGGAGTTGTCTTGCTTGAGATGTTAAGTGGAAAAAGAAGTACAGGTTTCTACCTGCTTTCAGAACATGGCCAAACCTTTCTTTCTTATGTATGTAATCATATCTTAACTTGAAGAAATTAACAATTTTCTTTGTTCACATTTGGACTTCTAATTATCTACTTAAATTTTCAGGTATGGTGTTTATGGAATGAAGGCAGAAAAATGGAATTTATTCACACTTTCTTGATTGAATCAGCAACCGAAGAAGAGTTATTAAGATGTCTACGTATTGGTTTATTGTGTGTACAAGAAGATGCCGACGATAGGCCAACAATGTCATCTGTGCTTGTTTATTTAGGAAGTAATGAATCAACAAACCTTCCTCAACCTAGAAGACCAGCATTTTTGGTAAGGGGATTTGCATCTGTGTTGGGTCAATCTACAAGTTCAGCTCGTGAAAATCTTCTTACTATTTCTAATGTTTCGGGTCGTTGATGTTGTTTCCCTGGTTCTCTTTTCAGAGAATAGTTCTTAATCTTTCTGTTTTTTTTTTTAACAAAACAGAGTACACCCACTTTTGTTTGTCTTTCTATCTCTTAAATCAGAGAAAGAGTTATCTTCTAACAATTAAGATAAAAAGAGTGATTAAAAAAAAGAAAAATCAAATGTAAAATATCCGAGTCGAGGATACCTCTGTCCTTAAGACAATTTACACCCTGTATAATAGTACCAACAGTAATGGTGTATGTCTCCCAGGATAAAACGGATTACCTATCAAAGTAAAGATGGTACCTCTTAGTTATGATAGTCAGACGAACTTGGTAAGTAATATGAACTTCTGAGCAACGATACTTAAACTCTAATGCTTGAAAATAAATGCTCAGAAATGAAAAAAACTAATGATTTGTTTGCTGAATTCTCATGGTATTTATAGGGGTATTGACACCACTTCGTATGGGTGCCTATAGATGAATGGATGCTTCCCAACAGTCATATTTGACTGTTGGTTTTCGGGTGCCATGTTGACCGTCAGATCTTAACGGATCTATTAAGATCTCGCGCATTGAACGCCCATCGTTAGATCATCAACGGATCTATCTTAAGAGAGCCAAATATCCTGACCGTCAGATCATATCTATGATCGTAAAATCCAAGGCTCCTCGCGACGAAGTGCAAAGTGCGTGCGGGCGCCCAATGCGCCCTAAACGCCCATTCGCCCACGCCGCGCGCGCGTGATGCGTGGTTTGCGTGGTGCAAATCGGATTCTGACAAACTTTATGTCTAAATTCAAGAGCTCGACGAGACGAATCCAATGGTCTATCCTGATCTTGATTTGGACAACGTTTGGTTGCCCAAATTGACAAAAAACAGATCCGGTTTCTACAGTTGAAAGTGGTTTTTCGCTCCAAAAGAATTTTGGTTCATAAGAACAACTACTTGAAATATTAGTTTGCTATATTTAACTTACCTAGTTTTCCTGTTCCAGCAAACCCACTTTAGATTTGCTTGCTGTTTTACTATTTTTCTAAAATGAAACTTGTGAGAGGAATAAATTTGAAACTTATTGAAAAAATTAGAAAACTAGTAAAAGGTTCAACTATATGCCTCAAAAAAGGGAGGAAAAAGCGGTAAGCTGGTAATATAAGTTGGAATTGTCGACACTTGTTTGCCCAAGCGGTTGAAAGTGTTGACATATACTCCAAAATCCTGGAGGTCCCAGGTTCGATTTCTAAAGGAAGTGGAATCCATGGTTTATTGAACTTGGGTTATTAAGGGTATAATAATGTAATAAATTTGTCGGACTTTAGGCCCTTTCATTACTGGTTCAACTTAGACGGTTATCGTGTTTATCACATTTTCATGATGTATCAATGCCTTGTAACGACTAATGTATATCGTAGTCGATTTCTCAAAAAACAAAAGTTGCCATTGTATGATGGGTCCTTCTAAAAGGTGCCCCGTCGTTTTGCTCTTGGGTCGCCCTTCTCCTGGCGCTCCCGTGGACCTCGAACTGAGCTGCCTGAGACCCTAGACTAGGGTAGTGCAAACAGATTGACCTGAGTCCATGTTGTTCAAGCCCAACAGACTAGGCCTTGTTCGAGTGTCTTTGGACTGTCCCATTCTGTCAGGGCGCTAAGCTCAAGAATAAAAGGAGAGGCGTTTCCAGACGCACCCCTTATTTGATTAGCTAGTAGTTGACTACTTACGATGGAGTATGAGTTCAAATCAAGATCTTGCAGAAACCAATCTACCACTACCAGAAAGCCACACCAAACCAATCTACCACTACCAGAATGCCACACCTCTGGTTTGAGAGACTGTCTCTACATTTACAATTTTAACCTAGAATTGACAAGAATGAATAAAATGACCAAGCTTCCTCTTTTGGTATATTACATGTATCACCTATCAGCAGGGGCGTGTTTGAGGGGGTGCCTCCGGTGCGGTCGCACCGGGCCCCCTCAAACTACAACATTTTTACTTTGTTCGAGGGGCCCCTAAACTGCGAACCAAATCTAATAGCTAGACAATGTAAAATAATTCAAAAAAAGTGTGTAACTTATTTGGTAAACAACATACAAAATAGGCATGAGGTCACAAGTTCAAAACCCTTAAGGTGTTTTTTTTTTGTTAATTTTCTCGATTCTTTGTTATCTCGAACTATTAGGAGTAACAATAACAACTATTGATAATAGATAATCAAGTAGATTTAGGTTAGTTTTGTTTTGCTCCAATAGATTTAGGTTAGTTTGTATAGTTAAAGACTAATTGTGAAGTGTAATACTTGTTTCATTAATGGAATAAGTTTACTTCGATGCTTGTGTTTCTTGTTTAAATAAATTTTTCAGAACAAAAAATACACAACTTAGATTCATGTGAAGAAAGAAAAAAATTCTTGGTCCATTTTGATTTTTCTTAAATGTATTTTACATTTGAACTAGAAATTTACGCTTTAATGTTGCTGGAGAAAGGGTCCCTAAATTTCTTTTCGCACCGGGTCTCCGAATTCTCAGCCACGCCACTGCCTATCAGATCTTTTGCAACTTGACAGGTTGGAGATGAATTATGTAGAACCGCCATGGCGGCTTTGTTTAACCCATAATTAGTGGTTAAGCTTGAGTCTCTTGACTAATGATATTTAGTTAATACATATATTGGACAAGTTGCCAAGCCTTTTCTAATAAAAACGTGTCCAAATGAAGGCAATAAAAACTTTTAGACCCACCACAAATGATTCCATCTACTCATGCATATTCTTTGCCCAATTGATTCTGTGTCCTGGCTTCAATTGTTTTGTGGGAAATCATCTTGAAATGGAATTAGTGTTTGGAAATGTATAGTTTGAATGGTCTACTGATTAGGCTCAAATAAGTTAAAATACCTACCGTAGCTAATTGTGATTTACTAGTTCTTAATTGCAAGTGTTGAAGTTACACAAGTTGGCTGCCCGTGCCAATACGCAACAAGTACAATTTATGGACAGTTGTATTTTCATAAACTTTGCATGAGACACTTCGATGCTCAAGTCAGTTCCTTGTTGTAGGTTGAGAGTCAATGAAAAATCAAAAGTTACGAATCAAATCTCTTTTCAGGGCACACCTGTGTCATTTATATAGGCTTGCATATCGGTGGTCGATCACCGGTTTAAAAGAGGCCACATGGCAGGGACGTTAGTAGAATCTTTTGATCATAATGGATATGATTGTACCTCAAGATATGGCAAGCAGATATTCGACGCTATCTAGCCTTCTGCGTAAACAACATTTCTCTCTGGCATAGAGAACTTAAGGTGTCGAACATACTTCTGCAAACCTCCCGTTCTAGATGTTAGGTTGTAAAGTTGACTCAGATCCATCCTTTTGCTAGCCTTGAAGTCATGACAGAGCTCAAGGTGTTTAGAAACTCGTGTTGATCTCCCATGTTAGGGCTGAGGTGGCAGAGTTTTTTCAGCTCCGCCTCTCTGTTAGTTTTGTCTTGCTCATATGTATTCAGATCAACAATAATATTCACAAACGACAAAGCCTTTGATTTCTTCAGGACATGAAAGTTTTCTCTTATGATGAGTCATGGTCCTTGTTAGTACTAAAAGTCGCGGAAGCTATCGAACCTATCCTAGAAATTGATCCGATTATGAAAAGTATCAAAAAGCTAAGCCAAAATCATAATATGCGAACAGAATTAATGAGGTTCGACTTTAAAGCCTACGTCCTCAGGCGAACAAGAAATCTTTATTGAAGGATAGATGAAGACGACTCACACAACCCGCAAGTTCGTCCCAAGATGGTACCGTATAGAAATTAACCTTCCATACTAAATCTTCGACGACCGAGAAATTAAACACCGCTCAAAACTATGAACAAAAATTTTTCTCTCACTTGCTCACACTCTAGGTCTCTCTAAAGAAAAGTTGTTGTTGAGTTGTTGTGGTTGTTGTTGATGTTAGATTGGACTCAAGACCCCCTATTTATATAATAATATAAGCCGACAATTTTAGAAACCAATTTGAAACCGACTCCAACTGACACAGCCAGACCGTCAATTGTTTGGATTCCCAAACCGCCTCAATCCTTTGGGAAACCGCCTACAGCCATCTAACTCAATTTGGAAACTACCCTCGTACAATTCTCCACCTCGTACACAATTTGATACACTTCAAATTTTGGACGAACACCAGATACTCCTTGTAAGATATATCTGCTTCTTGTAACTTCATCCGACTGCGCCATATGACCATGACTGCCTACGTACCCTTTTACAGGATCAAGCCTACTGTAGTTCTACCAACCCTTCACATAAAGATTACCTTGTCGCCATTACGCCCTTTCGGGCAACTTAACACGACCCGATTTGTAGAAATTCCAGGCAATGCTGAAACTTGCTACACGTCACCACTTCAGTTAAAACGTCTGCGGGATTCTCATCTGTGTGTACCTTCATGAGAGAAACATCACCTTCCTATATGACATCTCGTACAAAGTGATACCTGACATCAATATGCTTAGTACGAGTATGATGAACCTGATTCTTCGCCAAGTAGATCGCACTTTGACTATCACACCATAAATCTACGCACTTCTGCTTAATCCCTAGATCATCCAGAAGACACCACAACCACAATGCTTCCTTCACACCCTCGGCCATAGCCATATACTCGACCTCCTTAGTAGATAACGCAACTGTAGATTGTAACACCGATCGCCAGCTAACTGGAGCACCATGTAACCTAAATACATAACCAGTAGTAGATCGTCTTCTATCGAGATCGCCAGCATAATCCGAGTCAACATAACCGCTTACCTGACATGTGTCTCACCAAAGCACAAACCTGTATCATCGGTAACCTTCAAGTACCTCAAGACCCACTTCACAGCTTCCCAATGTGTCTTCCCCGGGTTTGCCATGAACCTACTAACCACACTGACCGCTTGTGAAATATCCGGACGAGTACACACCATAACGTACATCAAACTGCCAACTGCACTAGCATACGGTACACGATCCATATGATCCTTCTACACCGTAGTAGTGGGAGATTGTCTTTCCGAGAGCCTGAAGTGTGGTGCCATAGGTGTTGACACCGCCTTCGCATTCTGCATCCCGAATCGAGAAACTACTCGTTTGATGTAACCTTTCTGATTCAAGTACAGTTTCTTACTTGACCGCTCTCTCTTAATCTCCATTCCCAGTATCTTCTTTGCAGCGCCCATGTCTTTCATCTCAAACTCTTGACTGAGTTGAGATTTCAACTTATCTATCTCCACCATGCTTCGAGAAGCAATAAGCATGTCATCCACATACAAAAGGAGATAAATAAAGTCACCTTCGCGAAGCTTCTTGATGTATACACAACAATCATAGTCACTTCTGCGAAAACCATGCTTTAGCATGAAAAAATCAAATCGTTTGTACCATTGGCAAGGAGATTGTTTCAATCCGTAAAGAGACTTCCTCAAACGACATACTTGATTTTCTTTGCCCTCAACCTTGTATCCCTCAGGTTGAGTCATATAAATTTCTTCTTCTAGATCACCGTGCAAGAAGGCGGTTTTAACATCGAGTTGTTCCAGCTCAAGATCACTGTGAGCAACAATACTCAATAGCACCCGAATAGAAGTATGTTTCACGACCGGGAAGAAAATATCATTGTGGTCGACCCCTTCTTTCTGTGCATAACCCTTGGCCACTAATCTTGCCTTATACCTTGTACCCTTGATTTCAAAAGAATCCTCTTTTTTCTTGTACACCCATTTACAACCAATAACAGACTTTCCCTCGGGCAATGGGGCAACCTCCCATGTCTTGTTCTTGTGAAGAGACTTCATCTCTTCTTGCATAGCAACCAACCAACTCTCTCTTTCCTCTGCGGTAATAGCTTGTTTGAAGGTGACCGGCTCGTCGTCTTCCACCGAGAGTGCATATTCAACCAAATTTGCCTGCCCTTAATGCCTAAGAGGTTTGTCTGACCCTAACCTTTGTACCGGCTTATATAGTTGTTTCGGCCTAGTGTGTACCGAAACATCCTGCTGTTGTTGTTGTAAAACTTGTGTACCTTCCCCTTGAACCTCCTCATGATCGGGTTCATTAATTTCCTCGTCCTGAGTACTATCCTGATGCTCCACCTGATCATGATTCCTAGAAATCCGTTGGTCTTCGGCTTCTACTTCCACTACTTGAGCTTTAGTAGACCCAACATCACCACAACTAGGCACCGTAGCTTTCGACATAGCTACAATAGATGACTCATCAAACACCACATCTCTGCTGATTACAAACTTCTTGTCTTCCTTATACCATAGTCGATAACCCTTGACTCCTGTAGCATATCCTAAGAAAATTGTCTTCTTTGCTCTATTGTCAAGTTTGTTACCTTTAACATGGTAATAGGTCGTACAACCGAAAACCTTAAGTCTCCCGTAATCTGCATGTTCACCTGACCACACCTCGTAAGGTATGCCGCCATCTAAAGAAGAATGTGGAGACCTGTTCACAATATAACAAGCTGTAGCAACAGATTCAGCCCACCATTCTACGCCTAATCCCGAATTGGAGCGCATACAACTAGCCTTCTCAAGTAGTGTACGGTCCAATCTCTCTGCGACTCCATTCTGTTGAGGTGTGTTTACTATTGTCCAGTGCCTCACAATGCCTTCCTGATTACAAAACTCCTTGAATGCCCCATCCGTATACTCGGTCCCATTATCTGGTCTTAACGTCTTCAGCTTTCGACCAGTTTTGTTCTCAACCATTGCTTTCCTCACCAGGAACGTGTTGAATACCTCATTCTTATGCTTCAGAAAATAAAGCCAGACAAATCTCGAATGATCATCAACGAATGTAAAAAAATGCCTGAAACCACCCTTGGAAGCTAACTTTGCCGGTCCCCAGACATCGGTATGTATGTAGTCTAATACCTCTTTGCTCTTGTGCTTGCTTGTAGAGAACGTCACCCTGTGTGCCTTCCCGAACCCACAATGCTCACAAAACTCCATGCAAGGCTTCTTCATGTCCTTCAACAAGCCTTTCCCGCACATCAAAGATAGACCCTTTTCCGACATATGCCCAAGGCGCATGTGCCAAAGCCTCGTACTAGCCGTTGGATTCCTTCCACTGATTCCTACTGCTACATCTCCCGTAATTATTGTCCCCAAACGTTTGTATAAATTACCGTAACGAGTACCTCTCATTACCACCAAAGAACCCTTAACGACTTTTATGGAGCCATTCTCTATAATTATCTTACAGCCGTTCCGCTTCAACACACCAAGGGAAATTAGATTTTTCCGCAAATCGGGTATGTGTCTTACGGCCGTCAATGTTCTCACCACTCCATCGTGCATCTTGATACGTATTGTTTCGAGTCCCACAGTTTTACATATATTGTCATCACCCAGTATAACTGTACTACCATCTATACTCCTATAGGTAGTAAACCACTCCCTATTTGGACACATATGGTGTGCCGCCCCTGAATCAAGCATCCACTTATCGGAGATCTTCTCAGACACCTCTGTTACCGAGAAACACTCGTCAGGGTCTTCTGACACATATCCCGCCTCTTGCATCTCTTGTTTCCCCTTGTAGCTTTCGTTCTTTTGCTTCAACTTTTTCTTTGGACAAGCCGCTTTAAAGTGGCCAAGCTCACCACAACTAAAGCACGTTTTCTTGAAAGAGCCTCTAGATTTGGATCTAGATTTCCCGCCCTTTCCCCTTTCATTACTCCTCCCCCTCGTTACAAACAACCCATGTGCTTGATCCTTGTCTACTCCACCCGACGTCATACTGCTAGTAGCAACCTTACGGAGGTCATCTGCTAATAACGAATTTCTCATCTCTTTCATGCTTAGACTGTCACCAACAAGCATCAAAGTTTGAACAAGGTTCTCATAGGATTTAGGCAATGAAAGTAACAATATGAGGCCTTGATCCTCATCCTCAACCTTAACATCAATATCCTTCAAATCTGAGATGATCCTGTCAAACCTATTCACATATTCCTGAATAGAAGAACCCTCTTCCATTCTACATGTGAATAATTTGGATTTTAAGTAGACCGATTCGTTAAAGTTTTCGTCATGAAACTGCTTTCTAGCTTTAACCACACACTCGCCGCCGTTGTTTCTTCGTCTGCTAGGAACGTCACGTCCCTCTCAAGACATAACATAATGGTAGCCCGTGCTTCGAGATCTAACTCTTCCCAATCCTCATATGACATATCTCCTGGTTTCTTTCCCGTCAACATCTTGTGTAATTTCTGCGAGATTAACAGATTCTTCATCTGCATCTGCCAATAAGAAAAATCGTTTTTCCCATTAAACTTCTCTATCTCATATTTCCCTGATTTGACCGTACCACTTCTCGATCCCATCTTCTTCTTCGTTCAATCTCAACAAGGCTCTGATACCAATTGTTTAAAGCCGAACCTCGTTAATTTTGTTCGCATATTATGATTTTGGCTTAGCTTTTTCATACTTTTCATAATCGGATCAATTTCTAGGATAGGTTCGATAGCTTTCGCGACTTTTAGTACTAACAGTCCTCCTCTTGTACTCTTTGAAGAGTTGTTTGCACCATGGACAAAATATTTGCATCTTGTTTCTTTTCTTCTCCTCAATCACGCTTTTTCTTTGATCAATCAGTCATTATTCAAATCTTCTCCTCGATCACGTTTGTCTCTCTCTAAATATCTTTCTCGGTGATCTTTTTCTCTCTCTGATTTAGAAATATAGAGAATGTTGAGAGAGAAAGAATCTCCCCAAAATTTGGACCCTATTTCCGTGAAATTTGTTGGTGATTTGAAGAGAATGATCCGGTGTATCATGGATTAACGAAATAAGATGCGCCAACCGTTTGATCTGCCTATCATGTACCTTGTCCGTCAGTTTTTGCTGCGAACCATTGAAGATTTTATGTGCGAAACGCAAATCATATTTCACAGAAAATCCCGAGCGTCGTCCCACTTTGCCCGATTTCATACCGAAGTATTCGAATTTTTGTTATGGATTTGCGCCACGTGTTCAGAAAGATTTGATTTTGACCGAAACTTTGACCCGCTCTATTTTTCTCAACTGGACTCAGATTTGACTTCTGTTTTCACCTTCGATTTCGTCTTGGACTCTACTTTTCATCAGAGTACCAAAATTGGTCATAACTATTAGAATCTTCAAATCACCAAAATACTCTTTTGTGCTTCTTTCTCAGGAATTGTTGGACTAGTGATGACGAATGTTCTGGTTTGTGAATTGATAACCCCCTTCATCAAATGGCAAAGTGATGGTGTCGGAAAGTAATTTCTCGGATATAGAAATTAACCTTGTAAACTTCGGTTTGATTTATTCTTGTTGTAATGTGACTTGAGATGGAGGTGTGGGGAGGTACGTGCAAAAGACACTCTAGCGCTCATGTCAGTTCAGTGTGCAGGTTTAGAAATCAGTTGAATTCTTAGGATTGGATTTCAATCCCTTATTAAGGAAACCTTTTATACACCATTTCTCTTATCAAAGCAGGACTATGGTGGCAGGGTTGACTTAGATCAACATACGAACTTTCCTCTTAGCTTGAGAATGACTCAAGTACGTAGGAGACTCGTGCTAAGTTTTCAACAATATCTCCAGTTAGAGTTGTGCTCAGGTGGTGGGATTCTTTTGGGTCCAAGTGACAAATGGGATCAATATAAGGATAACATCATATCATCACGCCCCTTAGGCCTCAGGTTAACAATTTCTACGTACAATGGCCACAAAAGAAGGCTTGCCTAAATTTGGTAAACTAAAAAACCTAGTATTGGTAAGTTCGACTTGGATCCACCGATTTTGACTATGCACCAAATAAGTTCACTTAAGATCATTAAAATCCAAGGTAATTTCATCAAATATTCTATATTTATTTGAAGAGAGAGATTTGGCCTTCTCAAATCCATGTGATACAATTCTTAGGTAGCTCGTTTAGAAAGAATATAAGGTTCGCGTGTAATAGGTGGTTACACAATTGAGAAAGGGGGGTCGATCATTTTTGCAACAGGGCCAACCCTGGACCATAGCGAGCAAAGTCTCGCTTTGAGCCTCGCCCACCAAATCTTGGGGCCACATTTATGGAAAGGACTCCTATAGAGATGTTAATGAAGTTTCAAACAAAGGCCCACTACTATACGAGGGAAATAAACAATGGGCCACCACCGAAACTTAAAGTAAATAGTTTGCTAGTTTATATTGTTATCTTTAAGTGGGCCCCCTAAATTCAAAACTTCGATCTTTCTCCCTTCATTCTCTCTTACCCACGTGGGCACAAACTCGTCTCCTCTGTAGTTTCTCTCTTCTTTTTTTGAGTAAACCATGATTTCATTCAGAAGTGAACAACACGAAGATACATGGTATAATTGTTATTTCTCTCATTAACTTCATGAGAGTTATATAAGTAAAGTTTACAGAACTTTCGAATATAAAATGCCTCATAAAGGGACAGAAATTGACTCGACACTGACTCAAAACAAAGGACCCTAAAGGCCGACAAAAGATACCACAAAAAATGGTTGTTTGGGTCCAAAAAATTATCATAATAACTAAAAAAAACCTAGATTTTTTTCTATTAGGTAGAAGTTACCACAATATTATGTGTAATACTAGGTGAAGTTTAAAATAATATTAATAATTATTATTAAAGTCTCTTTTTTTATCATTCCCACAATACCCTTAGAAAAATTTTCTCTTTATCTCTCTCTAAAAGCACATAATCTTTTGAAAGCTGGATTGTATCTATTGCGTTCAATTCTCTTTCGTCTCCATCTCTCAATCCAAAAACCTGATAGAAAAAACACTTGAGAATTTGAAAGGTGGGGATTAAAAAATGGAATCATTTCCATTGATCAATAACTTTCTTGAAGGAGATGTCCTCCGACCAAAGATGCAATGCGAGCAATCTGTCGGATTAGAAAATTGATGAAGACAATCATCAAGTCCGGATGATATAGGGATCGTAGTGTTTAGCTAGAAACCAACTACGATCGTCGAATGACGAAATGATTTGCGGCTAACTTCGTCCGGATCCTACATCGGGTTACACCAAAGAGTGTCGCCTTGATCGGAAGATATGACTAGAGGCATGAGACATATGAGCATGGGTTGGACCCAGAATCGTGCGGTGGCCAGTGCAAGCAGGGCGCCCGCACAGGCCCCCCCACCAACGTGGGCCCGAAACTTTTTAGTTTCCTTACTATACCAAGTTTGAAAAAGTCAAACTTAAAAAGGCAGTTAGAGTATAGTGAGGTAACTGTGGTGCCCTTTTTTCTCTCCACTGATGCATTAATCATCCCTCTCTACTTTCCTTTCTCTCTCTAATTCCTTTTGGCTATAACACTTTCTCTCTCTAGTTTCTTTTTTTGGACTTTCCTTTTGTTCTCTCCTTTACCTACTAAAAAATATAAATCATCTCTTTCCTGGATATTAAATTGCTTAGTCGGTTAGAGTTTGCGTAGTTAATTTTTTTTCTTTATAAATTGTGGGTGCAACAATTTTTTCATTATTCCATCCAAGTCTTCTTCCAAATTACTACTAGTGTATTGGTAGCGTGCTATTATCATTGCATTATTCTATAAATTTATAGAAGTTGAAATAATTGCATCAATATCACCATACACGGTAATATATTTTTTTATATTTTTTATTTTTCCTCTTGTTGTTGTTTAGTCGTTATAATTTTTTTCCATGAAACTAGGCAATCGCCTTAATTTATTAGCTACTAGTCATTATAATTGCTTTATCAGATTAAGCCTTTAGTATATTTTTTTCAAGAATTAACCAACTAGGTTTACAATGTTATATTTCAATAATTTATATTATATTATTATTGATAAGCTATTTTATTCATGTAGTTATAATATATGGCACCAGAAAAATACAAATCTGGAAATTTAAAGAGGCAAGAGAAAAAAATTGATTCAATCACAAAAAGAAGCTCTTGATAAATTCATTATAAGAGAACAACAACCGATTTTGACTGAAGAGGCAGTAGCTGAGCAAAATAATGAAGAATCAACTAAAGTCCGCGTTAAAGACGAAAGTAATGATGATCATAATATGGTTCATGGTGGGAGTTCCGAAAATGTAGATGTCGATGAAGAGTTTGACGGTGGTATTCCTAATCATGATTTGATTGAGTCAGTTGACGAACCAACTGATGAAATTCCAGAAAATATTTATGATCCGAAAATTTGAGATTGTCTTACTGGAAAATGGAGAGTTTTATTAGCCGAAAAAGGTCCAATTAGAGACCTATCACTAAAGAAAGGTCCTAAAGATAAGGCAAATAGATGTTTTTCGTCAAAATTTTACACTAGACAATTACCAAATGGAGAAAAATATGATAGAATTTGGCTTGTGTACTCAAAAGATGAAGATAAAGTTTTCTGCTTTTGTTGCAAATTGTTCAAGAAAAAATTATCAAAAAATCAGTTAGCAAATGATGGTTACGGAGACTGGAGACATCTTAATAGGCTTAAAGAACATGATCTTAGCAGTGACCGCATATCTAACATGGCCACCTGGATCGCATTGCAGCTTCGATTTCAAAATAAGCATACCATTGATCAAGCTATACAAGACTCAATTCAAAAAGAAAAATATGATTGGAGTTTATTGTTACATAGGCTGATTTCTATAGTAAAATATCTTTCGAAATATGATCTCCTATTTTGTGGAACCAACCACAAGATTGGTCGAGAATGCAACAGAAATTTTGTGGGTCTTGTTGAGATGTTGGCAAAACATGATCCATTGATGAAAGAACATCTTCGTCGAATTCAAGACAATGAAATTCGACATCATTATCTTAGTAATCGTATTCAAAATTAGTTGGTTCAATTATTATCTTCTAAAGTTAGAGATGCGATCCTTAAAAAGGTGAGAGAAGCAAAATATTATTCTGTTATACTTGATTGCACTCCGGATATCAATCACCAAGAACAAATGACTTTAGTTTTAAGGTGTGTTGATATGTCTGCAAGTCCTGTGAAAATAGAAGAATAGTTTGTACAATTTTTTATTGTCAATGATACATCTGGATCGGGACTCTTTGAAGAGTTACAATCAGCTTTAAAGAGTTTTGATCTTAAGATTGATGATGTGCGAGGTCAAGGATATGATAATGGATCAAATATGAAAAGGTGCAAACAAGGTGTACAAAGAAGACTTCTAGATATAAATCCGCAAGCATTCTATACTGCATGTGGTTGGCATAATCTGAACTTAACCCTCTGTGGCATAGCTAATTGTCATGGTAAAGCGAAAGATTTATTCGGAGTAGTGCAACGAATTTATTCTTGGGTCACAAATTCTACAAAGCATTGGCAAATTTTAAAAGAAGCTTTACTTCAACTTGCAGAAAGTGACACTGAACCTAAAACAAGTAGTGAGGCAAGATCAATAGCAGGATTTGAATTTGATAATTTTGAGTTTTTACTAAGTCTAACAATTTGGTATAAGTTATTCGTAGCAGTAAATAAGGTAAGCAAACGTTTGCAAACAAAGGACATACATATTGATGTTGCTATAGAGTTAATAAAAGGTTTGATTGATTGTCTGAAGATGTATAGAGAAACTGGATTTGAAGATGTCATGGTTGATGCTAAGATAATGGCTATTGAAATGCAAGTTAACCCAGTTTTTCCTGAGAGGTGTGAAATTCGTCGAAAAAGATATTTTGATGAGACAGGTGATGGATCATCACAATTAGTTCCACAATCAGGTGAAGAAAATTTTAGAGTTTATTATTGGGTTATTGACCAGTTTCCTGCCCAACTCCCTACTTTATCAAAAATACCCAGATGGCCCCCTTTTTTAGATTCTGTTATAACACCGTTACTTAGTCATCATTTCTCTCTTCTCGGTCTCATTACCTCTCTGCCACCTCACCTTATCTCCACCTCATCGTCTTCACCGGTGAAGGTCGCCGGCCGGCAACCTTCATTAAAAAAAATCCTCTCTGTCTTTCTCTAAAAAAAATAATTATCTCTCTCTCTCTAGATCTGGTTCATATGAACCAGATCTGAGACCTTCAAGAAGGTATGTTCGGACCTTCTTGAAGGTCTGTTGCAGACCTTCTTGAAGGTCTCAGATATAGTTCATATGAACCATATCTAGAGAGAGGGGAAAAAAAGTTTTTTTTTTAATGAAGGTCGTCGGCCGAAAAATTGGTCGGTCCGCGACCTTCACCGGTGAAGACGATGAGGTGGCGATGAGGTGAGGTGGCAGAGAGAGGTAATGAGATGGAGGAGAGAGAAATGATGACTTAAGTAACAGTGTTATAACGGAATCTATAAAAAAAAGGGGCACCTGGCAATTTTTTATAAAGTAGGGGGCTATGCAGGAAACTAGTCACAAAGTTGGGGGCTATTAGGGAAATAACCCTTCATTATTTCATCTTATTAGTAGATCAAGCTATTAGTTCATTAGAAAGAAGATTCGAACAATATCAAGAATATGAGAAAAATTTTAGCTTTTTCTTTAGACCGGAAAAGTTAAGTGAGTATGGTGTGGATGAATTAAAACTTATTGTCATAATCTTTCAAATAGTTTAAAGAAAGAAGAACATTTTGATGTGGAAGCAGATGACTTGTTTGTGGAGTCGATTGCAAACTATTTTGCCAGGAGAGATTACGAAAGCTACTGATGTATTAGATTTTTTGAAGAAGATGAATTGTTTTCCAGCTAGTGGCATTGTTTACAGAATTTTATTGACTGTACCAGTCACAGTTGCATTAGCAGAAAGGAGCTTCTCAAAGTTAAAGCTCTTAAAATCATACTTGAGATCAAGCATGTCGCAAGACAGACTGAATGGATTAGCTTTGCTCAGCATCGAAAGTGTGTTCTTAGACAAAATTGATTACGAACATTTTTTGCTTGATGATTTCGCTTCAAAAATGCAAGGAGAAAAAATTTCAAGTAATATTTTTTGCTTCAAATGTGTTTTAAATACATTTTGAGTTGATAAATGAACGATCAATTATCTTTATGGTCAAATTATTTTGAACTTATTTATCATTTTGTGTGAAATTTTTTTTATACATTGATTATACGAAGGGCCCAAACTAAAATTTTGAACTGGGCCCCCAAATTCTCAGCCACGGCCCTTCTTCTCCACTACCTAGTTCAATAAGAATGAGACAAGCAAAAAATGTCCTCGTTTGGATTCCCTTTTGAAGAGAGAAGTAAATGTCTTCGATTAAACAATATCTCGTGAATTTGACAAAGTCCATTGGATCGTTAATTTTTAAAGCTCCACTTTTGGTAGATTCATTCAGATACTCAGACAACGGAAATCTGATGCATGTATATTCTTTCACGCTTTATTTACGTTGCTTGCTTCGTAAATATTTAGAACATAGTCGATGTTCATAATGTTGAGGAACAAAACGAGAATGAAACAAAGGTAGCATCACCGATAAAACACATGTGAGAGGCGTGTGAGAGTAGACGACCCATTAAGTACACTACTACCTATGGAGATAGCCTGAACTGGGCTTCTTACTCTTATTACTAAAGGAGCGAAGCTAAGAGGGCACAAATAGACTAGACCTCAAACAAGAGTCGTTGGGAGGGGAGCATGTAGAAGCCAGACGAAAAGAACGCATTTGACATCATAGGGAACAAGCAACGGATGAGTGAAAACATGGATATATAGATGTGCCTAGGGGTGGGACAAAAAGTCTGCGAGTCCGAATCCGTCCACGACTGCTCGAGGCCGACTAAGTCCGTTGGCACCCGATGTATGGGATAGAAATTATCCGACTGACGCCAACAACCCTTGGTTGGAGTGGTAAGAGGTATAGTCTTCCACTTTAGAGGTCAATGGTTCGAGGCACGCTAAACAATTAAAAAGAAAACCGATTAGAATTAGTGGACGAACACGGACACAATGTCTTATCCGGCGTACCGTCCGAGTCCGCCCGTTTTGTTGTATGGCCATCCACCCGCTTATACATTCTATGCCTATATATATGTACTAGGGTATAGCCCGTGCCCATAGGGCACGGACAGTTTCTTCATACATATTTGGCGAAATGGATTGAGTAAGCAATGTTCTATTGTCTCGTTGTCTCTCTAACACCATCTTTGTTTATCGTTGTCATCCACCTATGTCACCACCACCAGGTCCACCACCATCACGACAATTGTTTATCAAACCATATTAAGTTCCAGTCATGGGCTACCAATCTATATCAATATACATTCAATTGTTCAAATAGAAAATGGTTGTTTAGGTCTAAAAAATTATTATAATAATTAAAAAAGCCTAGATTTT
This sequence comes from Eschscholzia californica subsp. californica, assembly GCA_002897215.1. Classification (NCBI taxonomy): domain Eukaryota; kingdom Viridiplantae; phylum Streptophyta; class Magnoliopsida; order Ranunculales; family Papaveraceae; genus Eschscholzia; species Eschscholzia californica. The sequence goes on from BEHA01050081.1 coordinate 329,597, forward strand.
TTTCTATTAGGTAGAAGTTACCACAATATTATGTGTGATAATAGGTGAAGTTTAAAATAATATTGATAATTATTATTAAGGTCATTTTTTTTCTTTATCATTCCCACAATACCCTTACTTAATAAAACTCTCCCTCTCTCTCTCTAAAAACACATTTAGGTTTTTTTTCTTTCTTCTACTCGTTCTTCTTCTTCTACCTGTTCTTCTTCTTCTTCAAATCATCTTATTCTTCTTCGAATCTTCTTCTTCTTCTTAGAATCATCTTCTTCTTGACTCGACCTAAGTTTGAGGTTCTTGTTCTTCATCTTCTTCATCCAAAGATGATGAGTTTGATGTTCCATATGGTGGTAAGAAGAAGAGAAATTTGATAATTATAATTGTAGCTGGTGTTTTGGATGTTGTTGTTTCATTGTTGTTAGGGTTTGCTATTTGGTGGTGGTTCTTCTTAAGATCAAGTCGTGGAGGTAAGGGTAGGAACTGGTCAATTTGATAATCAATTAGAACAAGGGCATCAACCAATTCTCACTTTGCTTTCGTTATATAAGTCAATCTTTATACCTCTAAATCTCTTACTTGCTTTCACACAAACTCTTCCTACTTTCATAATGTGATCAATATATGAACCAAGCGAACAGATATACGAGAGATATTTTACCCAATTCAAAGGTATGAACTATGAAGCCTCAAAAGTGAAAACAACTCAGTTTGCATTGTCGCACATGCAAACACATGTTTGCAAAATCGCAAATGCAAACGCTTGTTTGCAATATCGCCAATGCAAACACTTGTTTGCAATATCGCAAATGCAAACACTTGTTTGCAGAACAGATTGCTACAAACAGTTGTTTGCATATCAGATTGTGCAAACACGTGTTTGCAGAAAAACGTAAGCGAAAAAACACCGTATTTTTCTGGTTTTTTTTTTTGAAAAAAAAGTATTGAAAGTGGATCTTGTTAGAAAACAAATGAAAAATCATTTCTAAATACATAAATTTTATTGAAATCCGACATCTCAAACAAAAGTTATATCGATTTAAAGTTTAAAGAAAAATAAAAGAATTTAGTTACACAAAAAGACAAAAAAGGATAATTTAGTCTTTGTATACTTTTTGACCTGAATAATAATTTTCAAATGTTTTGTGTTTTTCTACTCATTTTCAATATTATTTTGACCTTTCTAGTTATTACCCCTTGTTCAAATTCCTTTCACTATTGTGACATATTTGTTCACGTACTTCAAAAATTTTTTTGTTATGGAAGTTGGTTGATAGATCATTTGAAAGAAGTCTATGCCTTATTTAAAGGGGGTCACCAATTAATCAAACAAAATTTCCATATAAAACAATTAATTATCAATACCCAGAATGCATCTCTATAATAAACCATATTTAATGGAAGGTATAAAACCAATTCAAGTATTCAACACATAATTCACATGCAATAGAGCGAAAACAGAAAAGTTCTACTCATATAGCTGTCGTTAACATAAAGAAAAGATCAACTTAATCTGAAGAGGCAATATTAAGTGTTCAGTAGAAAATTGAGCTGGTTTTGAACCTTCATCCACGATTAATGTATTCTTCTTCGAACAGAAATTCCACTGAGATAGAAAGGAAAATCACATAGCACAACAAACATTGTAGTCATGGGACCAACCTTGATGTTTTTATTAGGATGAGTAAAATGGCTTGCCACCTCCATTTTTGTTCTCCATTTTTCCTCAAAAGATCAAATACCCTGGTCCCCTGCATCAAAGGATCGTATAGTTCAAAATCCAAATTGTTTTTAAGACACAACAATCGTAATTCAGTCATGGAGTCATAACTTATGAACATAATTCAGCCATGGAGTCATAACTAATGAACATATAAATCCTAGATTAAGATAGGTTCTTCCTTACCCAAATCTTAAGAAAAATATTATATAGAATCAAATATTAGATCTCAGGGAACAAATTCATAACAAATAGAAAATGGACAAAAGTAAAAACAAAAAAAAACA
>BEHA01050081.1:342914-355082 GCA_002897215.1 Eschscholzia californica subsp. californica
TTGCTTTTCCACAAACACTTTAAAATGTTTGAAATGATCCTTGACCTCGGATTTGGTTTTCAAGAAATATAGATAAGTAAATCGAGTATAATCATCGATAAGTAGTAAAACATATCGATAACCAGAAGTCGAGGTCACCGGCGATGGACCCCAGAGGTCAGAGTGTATTAGCTCATTAGGAGCAGTGGAAGAATGAATAACAGTAGAGAAAGGGAGACGATGAATTTTACCACAAACACAATCTAAGCATTTACTTGAATCCATTACAGAGTTTTTAAACTTTAATTGATTTGTTCGAATAACATAATTCAAAACTTTCATGGTAGGATGAGCTAATCGTCTATGCCATACTTCAGAGGAAGCTGGAGAAACAGAGGATAGTGTGGTTGCAAAGAGAGAGATTGGTTGAGAAGCAGCTTTAAGAGAGGCTAATTTGAAGAGGCCTTCGTCAATCAGTCCTACGAGGAGTCTCCTCCCTGTTGGAACCTCCTGAACAAAGAAACCATGACGATGAAAGACAACCACACAGTTAAAATCACGAAGTAATTGAGAAACAGAGATCAAGTTCTTTTTGAACTGAGGAGCAATTAAGACATTAGGAAGACGAAGTTTAAATGAAGGAAGAAGAACATTACCCATTCCAGTAACAGGGGTAACCTGTCCTGTTCCAACCATAACTTGATCAGGATGAGCTATTTCAGATCGAGAGGACGTGGAGGCAACATCAGAGGTGATGTGCATCGAAGCACCTGAATCGATATACCAGTTGGGGTCAGAAGGAGCAGAGTCGACACCCATTGAAGCAAAGGCCTGAGCTAAATCATTTGGAGAAGGTAAGCTGTAGCATTGTCTAGCTGTGTGACCTGATTTCCCACAATATTGGCAAATGACTTGAGGAGGAGGACCCAAAACAGAGGAGGTAGGCCTATGAGAGTAACCTCTGTTAGAGGAATAACCTCTGTTACCTCTTTGTCCACCTCTGTTTCCTCTTCCTCTATTTCCTCTTGAAGATGAGGAGTGTTGAAAACGATTGTTCGATGGAGGAGGGTGAGAGTATAGGACAGTGGGTTGAATGGTTTGTTGACGAAGCAAATCAATGCGAAACTCATGAGTGAGTAAAAGTGAGTGAAGCTCAGCATAGCTTGGAGGAACCAATCGAGTGGTTATGGAGGTAACAAAGCTTTCATATTCAGCTCCCAGACCAGAGAGAACAATGAGAACAAGCTCTGAGTCAGCTATGGGATGACCAATGGCCGAGAGAGAATCAGAAATGGTCTTGATTCGAAGGAGGTATTCAGAGACATTGAGGGAGCCTTTCTTTTGTGTTTGAAGTTGGAGTTTCAGGTTCATCAAACGAGCTGAGTTGATGGAGGAGAAGTTTCTTTCAAGAGACTCCCAAACAGAACGAGAAGAAGGAAGGCCAAGAACTTGAGTGAGAACTGGTTCTGTTAGAGTGGCATTAAGCCATGACAAGAGCATTTGGTCAATGCGATACCAGAACACAAAGTCTGGATTAGGAACAGGTGAAGAAGATGATTCAGAGGGATTAGGGAGAAACTCAGCTGGAGGAGGGTAAGAGCCATCAACAAACTTATAAAGATCTTGAGAATGGAGGATAGGGAGAAGTTGACTCCTCCATAAGAGATAGTTGCTATTATCCAGTCGAATGGAAACCAAATTGGCAATGTTGGACAAGGCAGGAAAATGAGAAGTTGTTGTTGTGGTGTTAGGGATGGTAATAGAAGAAGAAGGAATAGCAGATGATTCGGCCATTAGAAAAAAAAAATGAAGAAGAGACAGAAGCAATGAAGAAGAAGGAGAAGAGCACTGAAAACCAAGGCAAAGGAAGAAGAATAACTAAAGGCTGGCTCTTGATACCATGTAGTGATTGAAAGACTCAAGATACCCTAGTAATTAGGGTATGGATATATTTATAGATAGTAGCCGAAATTACAATGTACAAGACTACCCTTAATGAATGAAACAAAATACAAATACACCAAACTAACATATACACTAACAATATTGTTGATTGATAATGTATAATGGATATTTTGCATATAAGCAAGTGAACAACTGATATAACGAGGATATATCGACTACATATATCAGTTATCAGCTAAATAGCTTTAAATCCTTCTTATTCCTTATGTTGGTAATAATTTAGAAATATTTGTTTGTGCAGCGGATATATGGCTCCAGAGTATGCAATGCACGGACAGTTTTCAGTGAAATCGGATGTCTATAGTTTTGGTATATTGTTGCTAGAGATAGTAAGCGGTTGTAGAAACAATTCCTCCTCTAACTCAAACAGGACGAAGGACCTTCTAAGCCATGTAAGTTAGAATATACTTCTCAATGCTATTTTTCCATTTAGTTTGCCTTCCCGTAAGTAAGGAGGAATACCATAGCACTACAACATCAACTGATCAAGAAGGAAAGCACTTAGCAATAAAGACATATCACTCTTTTTCTTAGGCTTGCCCACCCTATGCAAACCTGTGTAAACTATGTGCAAACCTTACACAGTGTGTGAAATTGTGCATAGCATATATATGGACCTGAATCCTAAAGAAAATTGATGGATCCTTTTTTACAAAAGAAAATTTGGCCCAAGAGGTTTTGCGGATTTTCACTTTCTATAAGGGTGACTACTTTATAAAGGCTATTCCAGATGATGGGTGTACCAGGAATTGACTCTAATTGACTACTTTCTATAAGATTAACCCGAGAAAAATTGAAGTTGAACTGACTAATTCCCTCCAAATAAAACTGTTTGTTGTCTAGCCATGTTGTCTAGCCCTGGCTAGACTACTATCCGCGCTAGTGGTCCAATGACTGGTCTACCAATAGTTGGACTTGTGTAAGCTAATTGACTCCAATGTCCTAACTTGAATGTTTAGATTGAGAATTCTTTGCTTAATTGCAGGCATGGAGAAGTTGGAAAAGTGGTACACCATTGGACTTGATAGATTCAACAATCAGTAATCGTTTTTCGCGAACTGAAGTTATGAATTGCATCCACATAGGTCTTTTATGTGTTCAAGATGAAGTTGCCGATAGACCTAACATGGATAGAGTTGTTTTCATGCTCAGCAGCTACTCTATCACTCTCCCAGTACCTACAGAGCCAACATTTTTTTTCTGGTAGTACAACGCAATCAAACCTGCGTAAATTGGAACTTGAATCGTCACACTCAACCGAAGTAGGGAGAGAAGGGGAGAGGGAGAAGTAGAGAGAAAAGAGGAGAGGGAGAAGTAGGAGATAGAGAAAAGGAGAGGGAGTAGTAGAGAGAAGGATAAATGGAGGTTATAGTTTTATAGGAAGGAGAGAAGAAAAAATAAAGAGAAAATAGTGGTGGCCGGAGTTAGAGGTGGTGGCCGGAATTGGTGATGGTGACCGGAGTTGGTGGTGGTGGCCGAGGTTAGTTGTAAGAGATGAGAAAGAAGAAGATGACTTGTTTTCCTTTCAAATTTTGCACCTGGAAAATCCGTCAAAATTCACATCTTCCCTTTAAAATTTTCTACCCCACAAAATATTCTTATTTTTCCAAAGCGGTTAGAAAACTAGTAAAAGATTCAACTAAACGTGTCAAAAAAGTCGAGGAAAAAGCTTGTTGAAAAATTGAACTGAAATACCCAACTCTAAAATGAAAGTGTTCCTCTTGTCTAGTCTGGCAAGTCTTGCCACTGTGCAAGAGAAGGCGGTAATATAAGTTGGCATTGTCCGACGGATCCATCCAAAGGCCCCCCGTCGTTTTGCTCTTGGGTCGCCCCTCTCTTGGCGCCCCATGTGAGCCTCAGACTGAGCAGCCTGAGACCCTGGATTGTGGCAGTATAGCGGACTGGCCTGAGTTCGTGTTGTTTAAGCTCAGCAGACTAGGCCCAGTTCGAGTGTCTTCGGACTTTCCCATTCTGTGAGGGTGCTAAGTTCAAGAATAAAAGGAGAGAAGAATAAAAATAAGCAACGAAGAAGTTCCAATGTATAAAAATTTTTTATATTGTGAAAAACATGTGGGCCACATTCTTTAAACTCGCTTCGGGCCTCCGAAATCTCAGGACCGGCCCTGCCTCTCTTGCACCCCAAAAGCTAGCTCAAGAGGCGAGGCTTTGCATCACATATATTAAATTGATTGTATGTATCCTTTCACCCAATATGGGATTATCCACACTATCATCGAGTACAGTTTTGTTGCGGTACTATTTGCGAAACGTGTAGTGAAAATTTGGTAACCCATTTCTTTATGTACTTAGCTTATGAGAAAATATCCTTATGCAGAGAAAGCGGGTAAGTCATACAAGACTGTTATTATAGGGGCCGTGGTTGGTGCAGTTGTAGCACTTGTACTTCTCTCCGCAATCAATTTTTGTATCTACACAGGAAAGAAGAAGGGAAAGGGAAAAGATACAAGTGAGTATCCAATTATTTATTCTTTACGTGAAATTCTGCAGTAGATATTACTTATAATTTATTGTCATAATACAACATGTAACAGACAAAAAGAAAAATTCCTCGGGTTTTGAGTGATCTCTTTTGGGCATTTCATGACAAACACCTTCATAAGGTGCTAAACTTCCTTCTCGTCTCTTCCGACCTTGGTGATCTCTTCTATTCCAATTAATTTTCGTGTAGGTCCACATCATTCTTTGTATATCTTTCCATGCATTTGTTCATATTTTGGGGTTCATTTGATTCAAATTTCTACTCTGTTGCTGTAAAGATGTAGGTGAGGTTGAAACTGCAGAATCACTGCAGTTTGACTTTTCTACAATAAGAGCTGCCACAGATAACTTTTCTGATAGTAATAATATTGGAGAAGGAGGATTTGGCATTGTTTACAAGGTAATTTAAATGTGTAAGCATTACCGAAAAAGTGTAATTTATTAGACTAATGAATATTTCAAGTCTAATACAAACTTTTGGTGTATCCTCAGGGTAAGCTACCGAATGGAGAAGAAATAGTTGTGAAAAGGCTATCTATGAACTCTGGGCAAGGTTTACAGGAATTTAAGAATGAGGTTCTATTATTAGCCAAGCTTCAACACAGAAACCTCGTTAGGCTCCTCGGTTTCTGCTATAAAGATGAAGAGAAGCTACTCATTTACCAGTATCTGCCAAACAAGAGCCTTGATCACTTCATTTTTGGTTCGGTTTCTGTTCTCCTTCTCTCTATCCTAATTGGACAACTCATTTGCGTTTTCAAGCCACAACGGCTCGAAATTCATTATACATGCGTGTATATTAGTTACTCATAGCTGATTCTTCTCGTTGCATGTGGATGAAATTGCAGATCCAGTTAAACGTGCCCAGTTGAGCTGGGAAAAACGTTTCAAGATTATTGAAGGGATTGCTCGAGGGCTACTCTATCTTCACGAAGATTCTCGGGTAAAGATTATTCATCGGGATCTTAAACCTAATAATGTTTTATTAGACGAAAATATGAATCCCAAAATATCAGATTTTGGCATGGCAAGGCTTTTTACAATGGATCAAACTCAAGGAAACACAAGTAAAGTCGTCGGGACATAGTAAGTAATCTTACCTTTCGTCTCTATTAATCTTATCACAAGCAAAAAAACTGAAACACCTACTAAAACGAATGATAAATATCTACTACGATATATTGTTGATTGATAAAGTATAATGGATATTTTGCATATAACTATAAGCAAGTGAACAACTGATATAACGAGGATATACCGACTACGTATATCAGTTATCAGCTAAATAGCTTTAAATCCTTCTTCTTCCTTATGTTGGTAATAATTTAGAAATATTTGTTTGTGCAGCGGATATATGTCTCCGGAGTATGCAATGCACGGACAGTTTTCAGTGAAATCGGATGTCTATAGTTTTGGTGTATTGTTGCTAGAGATAGTAAGCGGTTGTAGAAACAATTCCTCCTCTAACTCAAACGGCACGAAGGACCTTCTAAGCCATGTAAGTTAGAATCTACTTCTCAATGCTATTTTTCCATTTAGTTTGCCTTCCCGTAAGTAAGGAGGAATACCATAGCACTGCAACATCAACTGATCAAGAACGAAAGCACTTGGCAATAAAGACATCACTATTTTTCCTAGGCTTTCCCACCCTATGCAAACCTGTGTAAACTATGTGCAAACCTTACACAATGTGTGAAATTGTGCATAGCATATATATGAACCTGAATCCTAAAGAAAATTGATGGATCCTTTTTACAAAAGAAAATTTAGCCCAAGAGGTTTTGCCGATTTTCACTTTCTATAAGGGTGACTACTTTATAAAGGCTATTCCAGATGATGGGTGTACCAGGAATTGACTCTAATTGACTACTTTCTATAAGATTAACCCGAGAAAAATTGAAGTTGAACTGACTAATTCCCTCCAAATAAAACTGTTTGTTGTCTAGCCATGTTGTCTAGCCCTGGCTAGACTACTATCCGCGCTAGTGGTCCAATGACTGGTCTACCAATAGTTGAACTTGTGTAAGCTAATTGACTCCAATGTCCTAACTTGAATGTTTAGATTGAGAGTTCTTTGCTTAATTGCAGGCGTGGAGAAGTTGGAAAAGTGGTACACCATTGGACTTGATAGATTCAACAATCAGTAATCGTTTTTCGCGAACTGAAGTTATGAATTGCATCCACACAGGTCTTTTATGTGTTCAAGATGAAGTTGCCGATAGACCTAACATGGATAGAGTTGTTTTCATGCTCAGCAGCTACTCTATCACTCTCCCAGTACCTATAGAGCCAACATTTTTTTCTGGTAGTACAACGCAATCAAACCTGCGTAAATTGGAACTTGAACCGTCACACTCAACCGAAGTAGGGAGAGAAGGGGAGAGGGAGAAGTAGATAGAGAAGATGAGAGGGAGAAGTAGGAGATAGAGAAAAGGAGAGGGAGTAGTAGAGAGAAGAAAAATAAATGGAGGTTATAGTTTTATTGGAAGGAGAGGAGAAAAAATAAAGAGAAAAATAGTGGTGGCCGGAGTTAGAGGTGGTGGCCCGAATTGGTGATGGTGACCGGAGTTGGTGGTGGTGGCCTAGGTTAGTTGTAAGAGATGAGAAAGAAGAAGATGACTTGTTTCCCTTTCAAATTTTGCACCCTGGAAAATCCGTCAATATTCACATCTTCCCTTTAAAATTTTCTACCCCAGAAAATATTGTTATTTTTCCAAAGCGTCGGCCATTAGAAAACTAGTAAAAGATTCAACTAAACGCGTCAAAAAAGTCGAGGAAAAAGCTTGTTGAAAAATTGAACTGAAATACCTAACTCTAAAATGAAAGTGTTCCTCTTGTCTAGTCTGGCAAGTCTTGCCACTGTGCAAGAGAAGGCGGTAATATAAGTTGGCATTGTCCGATGAGTCCATCTAAAGGCGCCCCGTCGTTTTGCTCTTGGGTCGCCCTTCTCTTGGCGCCCCTGGTGGGCCTCAGACTGAGCAGCCTGAGATCCTGGATTTGGCAGTATAAGCGGACTGGCCTGAGCTCGTGTTGTTTAAGCTCAGCAGACTAGGCCAAGTTCGAGTGTCTTCGGTCTTTCTCATTCTCCATTCTGTGATTGTGAGAATAGTCCCACATGGGAGAATGGGTAACTAGCAATCAAAAATATAAGGAATAGGTCCTCTCCACTCATTGCCAATTGGTTTTGAGTTGGATGGCCACAAACTTAACATGGTATCAGAGCTAGGCTCACACGTGATAGGCTTAAAAGACACACGTGCTCCACGTCACCCGTAAAGAAGAAAAAAACACACGTGTTAGGCTCAAAGAACTCCACACGTGAGGGGGCGTGTGAGAATAGTCCCACATGGGAGAATGGGTAACTAGCAATCAAAAATATAAGGAAAGGTCCTCTCCACTCATTGTCAATTGGTTTTGAGTTGGATGGCCACAAACTTAACAGTGAGGGTGCTAAGTTCAAGAATAAAAGGATAGGTGTTTATAGACGCACCTTTATTTGATTAGCTAGTAGTTGACTACTTAACATGGAGTATGAGTTCAAATTAAGATCTTGCAGAAACCAATCTACCACAACCAGAAAGCCACACCTCTGGTTGGAGAGACTATCTCTACATTTACAATTTTAACTTGGAATTTGACAAGAATTAATAAGATGATCAAGCTTCCTCGTTCGGTATATTATTATTACATGTACTTGCCCATCAAACCTTTTGCAACTCGACAGGGCGGAGATGAATTAGCTAGAACTGCCATGGCGGCTTTGTTTAACCCATAATTAGTGGTTAAGCTTGACTAATGAGGTGTAATTAATACATATATTGGACAAGTTGCCAAGCCTTTTCTAATAAAAACGTGTCCAAATGAAGGCAATAAGAACTTTTTGACCCACCACAAATGATTCCATCTACTCGTGCATATTGTATTGACAATAGAGTAGAGTATTTAAGAAAAATAATATCATATGGAGTCATTCTTAATGTTATTATTCACAGTATATTATGTGACATGACCTAGTGGGGAAATTAAATATGTTCTTTGTTTTGCCCAATTGATTCTGCTTTCTGACTTGAATTATTTCTTGGAAAATCATTTTGAAATGGAATTAGTGTTGGAAATGTATAGTGTGAATTGTCTACTAATTAGGCTCAAATAAGTTAAAAGACCTACCTAGCTAATTGTGATTTACTAGTTCTTAATTGCAAGTATTGATAAATAAGATGAAGGTACACAAGTTGGCAGCCTATGCCAATACACAAGTAGTACAATTCATGGGAAGGGATATTTTAATGAACTTCGTATGAGATAATTATAGTGATGATAAAAAATTTAATCTAGGAGTTACCACAAGGGACTTACCCATGAGATAATATTGGATGCTACTCTGAGAATCGACTTTTGTACATTGGACTTATTATTCCAATGTGTTATAGATGAAGAGATTGGAGAGAGGGGGCGGTTCTTGGAAAAAGTTGATGACTTAAGGATCAGATCCTTTTTCAAGACAAACTTGTGTCGTTTATATAGGCTTGTATGGCAGTGGTCGATCACTAGCTTAAAAGAGGCCACGTGGCAGGGTCGTTAGTAGAATCTTTTGATCATAAGGGATAAGATATCACAAGCAGATATTCGACGTTTTCTAGCCTTCTGCGTAACTGACATTTCTCTCTGACAAAGAAGAACTTAAGGTGTCAAACATATTTCTACAAACCTCACGTTCTACGTCTTAGGTTGTAGAGCTGACTCTTGTCCACCATTTTGCTAGCTTTTAAGTCATGACAGAGCTCAAGGTGTCTAGAAACTCTTGTCGACCTCGCATGTCAGGGTTGGCGTGGCAGAGTTTTTTCAACTTCATCTCTCTGTTAGTTTTGTCTTGCTCATGTGTATTCAGATCAACAAGAATATTCGCAAATGAGGAAGCCTTTGATTTTTTTTGGGACATGAAGATTTTCTCTTATGATGAGCCATGGTACTCCTCTTATATGGTTAGAGGAGTTGTTTGCACCGCGGACAAAACATTTGCATCTCGTTTCTTTTCTTCTCTAAAGGGAGGGAGTTACTTCTTCTGCTAAATCTCTATCGTGGAGTATAGTGATGATGATTCTAGTGATCGATTATTCAGGAATTGTTGGCTTCGTGATGACAAATGTTCAGGTTAGCTTAATTGATAACCCCCTTCTGCTAGTGGCAAAGTGATGATGTCGGAAAGTGGTATCTCGGGTATCCTTATGAAATTAACCTTGTAAGCTTCGGTTTGATTTCTTCATGTTGTAACAGTGACTTCAGATGGAGGTGTGTGTATGGGGTACCTGAAAAGACACTCTAGCACTCATGTTAGTTCAATGTGCAAGTTTAGAAATTAGTTGAATTCTCAGGTTTGGATTCAATCCCTCATATAGGAAACATGTTATACATTGTCTCTCTGATCAAAGTAGGACTTTGGTGGCAGGGCTGACTTAGACCCACATCCTAACTTTCCTCTTAGCTTGAGAAGGACTCAAAGTACATAAGAGACTCGTGCTGAGTTTTCAACAATCTCTTTACTTAGAGTTGTGCTCAGGTGGTGGAATTCTTTTAAGTCCACCCCCTGATGACTCTATTGAACTCACTTGTGTAAATGCGGGGCTTGGCACATGTTGCTCGATTGATTCACTCCGTTGACTTCTTAACTAGTCAAAGCTGGCAGATATTTGACTTAGCACTTCGGAATCTCAATGCTTTTAACTGACACATTGAGTTTGGAACTCTAAACAAAATCCAAGTGACAAATTCGACGAAAATAAGGATAACGTCATATCAGCATGCCCCTTATGCCTCGCGTTAACAATTTCTACGTACAGCCACCAAAGAAGGTTTGCCTCATTGTAGTAAACTAAAAACCCTAGTACTGATATGTTCGACCTGGATCAACCGATTTTGACTATGCACCAAATAAGTTCAATTAAGATCATTAAAATCTAGAATTTTTTGATGAAAGGCCCAAATTTTAGGCCCAAATACAAAAAAAAACCCAATAGGGATTATTAACCCACCCAAAACCCAAAAATCAACTAATATCTCAAATCAAACCCAAATACACATCCCTATGCTCAATCCGGACCCAACTCGTATCTCTAAGACCTAATATTTTCTTCTAATCCCTCTTTTGCCCTCCTATATATATCCAACAACTCTCCCCCTTTATAAGAAATCATATCTTTCTCTCTCCAAAATATCTCTCTTCCAGAAATCAAATTTCTTTCTCTCTCTACCGTATTAAATCCGAACCTCACCGACCATCATCTTCTTCAATCATCATCTTCATCTCTCTATAGTCATCATCTTCTTCAATCATCATCTTCATCTCTCTACAGTTATCATTCTTCAACCCTCTTCATTACCTCTTTCTCTCTCTAAATTTTTTTTCCAGATTTCTCTCTCTACAATAACCTAAACCCTCTTCAAGAACATTCATTATCTTCCTTTATTTTCAATCATCTTCAATCATCATCTTTTTCGTTTGAGCGACCTTCATCATCTTCTTCGTTTGAGCAACCTTCATCATCTTTTATCTTCAATCATCATCTTCTTTAATGGAGGTTAAAAAAAACTTCAAATCTGGTTTTAGAGAGATGTTTTCATGGTGTTTTCATAATTTTGTGGAGAGTTAAATATATAGATTTGTAGATCTACTTATTTGAAGCTCCATTGGTGAGGTTGTTCTTGGTTTTAGGGTAATTTCATGGTGTTTTCATTGTTGTTCCGTACAGATTTGTTAATATTAGCAACCACTTCTCGTTTTGTAAGCAACACTTTACAGTTTGTCTAAACATTTTACGGGATGTGTTAACACTATTCTGTACAGTTATGTTAACAGTAGCAACTGGTTCTCGTTTTATTAAAAACACTTTACAATTTGTATTAACATTTTAAAGGATGTGTGAACATTTTGAAAAATGTTCACCACAATTTTGTATTAAAGATGTTCAGATCAGTCTAACGTTTTCTAAGCATTTTAAGCAGTGTCCAAACATTTGTTAAATTGCAAAGCAGAATTCAATTTAAAATACCTACACTTCTTCGCTGATAAGAGAACTTTTGATTTTGAAACGGACATACTCCGTCGTTGTGTAACATTTCCGAATATATTCTGAAATGGATGAAGATTAGGTAACTTGCATGCTACATTATACATAATGCTCGAGGAATAATTTCTGCAATTATCGAGATCATTGTTTTCACATTATTTACAATGGTAGAACACTGTCAACAATGCGAGATCATTTTACAAATTGTCGGGACACTACCGATAATGCGAAAACATTATACTTAATGCTAGACCACAATCAATAATGAGAGTACATTTCAAAAATCTGATGCCACTGTTTTCCCCAAATTTTATCTTTTTTCACAGAACCTTATGTCATTTCGTATGCATTCTTAAACATTATGCAAAATGTTTAGGAATGCATCTTGCCTTGGTCTGTGATTCAGTCACCTTTAATATTTTTTTGCCTTTTTTTACTAGGCCCTGCAGTTGTTGTCTCTTCACTAGCCCTCTTTCTAGAGCTAGCTCTTTGTACAGCCTATTGTCTTGCTGTCGCTGCTTCTCTTTTTTTAATGTTTTGCACAAAATGTTTCTACACAACCCAAAATGTCAAAAACATATCAATTTTTACTCATTAATAACCACAAAATCCATCAACACCCCACCAAATGTTAAAACATAAACCAAATTGTCTGCCACAT
>BEHA01050081.1:385365-398802 GCA_002897215.1 Eschscholzia californica subsp. californica
CGAGTAATGGGCACTTGATTACGGTTGGGTCATGTGCACCATTAGAGACAGGACATTGTGGTTACCACCCACGCTCAAACTGGGTTGTGCCCTATGCACCATCGGTGTTTTTGGCGCAATCTGAAAGTAAATTTCATTGCGTCGTAGTTGAAAGCCTTACCTGGAGAATTATCTAATATATCAAACAAAGGGCTTATAGGTGAGCTTTGTAATGTTCTTGGTAGTCAAGAAATATTTTGCAGAGGAAATATTTTGCGAACAAATGAAATCGAGAGGTGGTTGATCTTTTGTCTTGTTTGGAACCATAGATTTTGTATATCACTCATTTCAATTGGTTTTATAAGGTAAAACATAGTAGCTCCTAATTAATCAATACTGATGATGACAACGTCTTTCTTGTCATCCCATGATATCAATTCATAAGATCAAGAAGATGAACTAGTAGTAACAAACACCAATCAAAGTTACTTCATCTTTTCTATTTTCGCTCAAAATTTGTTGGAGTACGTTACTGTACCTTGAAAAGTTTTGCAGTCAAATTTTATCTTAAAAGACATTAACAACCTATTTATTTTAAACTAATATAGAAATCTCCCGTAAGTAATTTACCAGCTGATTGGTTTGCATGTGTCTCGCAACTATAATTATTGCTGCCGACATAGTTTTTTCTTTTATCGTGAAGCTAGTTATCTATGAAGTACCCACAACATTACTTGGTCAAGTAGTATGCCATCATACATGTTTTATAGCTTTGTATAAGCTCTTTTTTTTATATAAAAATTAGATAGAAATGTCAATAAAGTGTTGTCCATAGGGTATCTAACACAACAAAAATTAAATAAAAATGATTACTGTAAATCAAAATACAAATTTGGATGTATGATAGAAATAGCCGAGGCAAGTTGTCTTTTTTCTTAAGACAGTGGACACCCTGGTATTAGTACCGAAACAAGTATGGTGTTTGTCTCCCAGGATACAACGGCTTTACCTTTCAGTTTGACGATGAAGGTACTTCGAATGTCTGAAATCGGACGAACTTAACCAAGCATTATAAACTTCTTTGATGAATTGACTTATGAATTTGGATGAAATATTTTGCCTAAAGTGCTCTGGAACATACTCTTACTAATGAGAAATTCATAAGAAAAAACGGAATTAAATTTGGAGTTGTATTGAGTCATATAAATAGGAATTGAATGGATACATGCTTTAGGGACGTGTATGTTGGATTTGGGACACTATTGGTGACGGCTTGCACTATAGAAGTGACGGTTCATCAAGATCCGTTGGATTGAGAGTGCAAAGGGCGGGATGAACCTCGTCCGTTGAATGATCCCGAATTGTGCACACCTAGCGCCTCAATCCATTGAGGTATTACCATGTAACTATTAGTTACCTGACCATAAGAAATTTCTTCGTCCTTTGAAAATTTTGTAGTAAAAAAATATCTTGCAAGAAACAAAAGAGGTGATTATTTTTTATGAATTAATACAAAAGTTCCCCTTTAGATACTGTAAGTTTCTCAAAACTCTAATTTTATTCAATCAATAGAAATGATTACAAACTCTAGCTTTTATAGTAGAGATTAGAGTTAGTTATTGTGTTAACAGAAATATAACAAACATTTAACAAACTTGAAGATTAGTTAAAAACTAACTAACTTCTTTATTTCTTGCAGGTGTGCCTCTAGAGTATATGTTGGTGTCTTCAGAGAATAGACTAGCTGGGCTTTGACTTGATCTATGATACCTTGACTTTGACTCAAGTGATACCCTCTGCCCAAGCTCCCACCAAGCTCCTGTATTCAGTAGGGCTGGATAATGCAGTGCCATCAGTAAGTGATACCCTCTGCCCACTAGAAACTGGTAATTTTGATGGCTTTGAATCAAGTAAATTTGCCTTTTGTAGCAATTGTAGAGTGTATTTCTGTTGAGTAAGAACCATATGCTTCTGTAGAGGATCAGTTTTTACCTCTATACCAAGAAAATAGGACAGCTGACCTAAATCCTTCATTTTGAATGCTGAACTGAGATCAGAGATTAATTTGTTAATCTGAATAATAGAACTACCAGTAAGGATGATATCATCCACATATAGTAAGAGCACTAGCATATCAGAGTTGCAGTGATAAACAAACATAGAGAGATCAGTCTTACTCTTTTGAAATCCATACTTGTATAGAAAATTGGCAAATTTGTTGTACCAAGCTCTGGGTGCTTGTTTCAAGCCATATAGAGCTTTGTGAAGGTGGCAAACATAGTTCTCTTTACCTGGTTGAATGAACCCAAGTGGTTGAATCATAAAAACAGCTTCATTCAATGTGCCATGAAGAAAGGCATTGGATACATCAAGCTGTTTGATATGCCAAGAATTAGTTACTGCCACTGTCAAAATGAGTCTGATAGTATTGGCCTTGACTACAGGACTAAATGTTTCTTCATAGTCCACCCCTTCCTGTTGATGAAAGTCTTTGGCTACAAGTCTAGCCTTGTATCTCTCAATAGTACCATCACTCTTTTGCTTCAATTTGAAGACCCATTTGCAGCCTAGAATATTCATTTGAGAAGTATATGAAACAAGAGACCATGTCTCATTCTGTTGTAAAGCTAGATATTCTTCATTCATAGCCTTACACCATTCTTTACTCTTAGCTACTTCCTTATAAGTTGAGGGTTCAGATGGTAGTTGAAGAATAGATAAGTAAGCCACATTAAGAGTGTGAGGTGATGAGAAATGAGCCACAAAATCACTTGGTAGTTGCTTACTTTTGATTATACCATTCATGGCCCTAGTTATAATCTGAGTAGGTGTTGGCAATTCTGAATCAGCTGGTGTACTAACAGTAGAGTTAGGTGTCCCTGATTCATGAGAGGGTAAACAACTAGGCCCTGAACTAGCTGGTGTGCTAGGACTAATACTAGATGAACCTAGTTCAGGGTGATCAGATGAATTGAAGACAATAGAGGGTAAAGGTAATGATATATGTGGTTTAGTAACCTGATCACACCCAGACTGTTTCTCAGAGATGTTAGCATAAGGAAAATTGCTCTCAGCAAAAGAAACATGTCTGGATACATATAGTCTCTTTGTACTAGGTTCATAACACCTATAACCTTTGTGTTCATTGTTGTACCCCAAAAAGACACATTTGATGCTTTTAGGACTGAGTTTATCCTTCCTTAACTCTCTTAAGTGTGGATAGCATGCACAACCAAAAATTTTAAAGACTGAATAGTCAGGAACCATGTGAAAGAGGACCTCAAAAGGTGAAACTCCATGAAGTGTCTTAGTGGGAATTCTATTTATGATGTAAACTGCTGTACTAAATGCATCAAACCATAAATGTTTGGGTAAAGAACAGTGAAAGGATAGAGTATTACCTAACTCCAGTGGCGTGGCCGAGAATTTGGGGGCCCGGTGCGAAATTTCAATTGGGGGCCCTCCATATCATAAATAAGAAATGAAAAAAAATATACACGTGAAATTGCAAATAAATTTTTAAACAAAATATCAAATTGCAGATGAATTCAAATCATAAAACAATATTGCAAAAAATTGAAAGAAAAAAATTAACACTTAGATGAAAATAAAAGTTTTATGCAATATTTTGACTATGTGTACTTGCTTCTAAGTTCTAACAATTATGACAAATTGACAATTAAAAATACTTTTAGATTTGGAGATTTTTGAGAGAAGAACACCTTTTGAGGTGTAGAACTTGTAAAAAAATTGAATTAATTAAAAAAAAAAAAGCGATGTACAAAGGAAGAACTTGTAAAGAATTAAGAAAGTTGTAAATCCAATTTTAGTTTGAGATGAACAAAATAAAAATGAAGCAATTCTAGACAAGTTTGAGATGAGATAATGTTGGAGATTTAGAAAATACTATATACATACCAATATTATACTCCTATTCAAGAGTAGAATTATAAGGTTAATTATAAAATAAACTTATCTCAGCAACAAAAAAAAAAAACAATAAACTCTACACGTAGTAGATTACATTATTGAAAGAATAGTACATTACAATTAAGGCTAGAGAGAGAGGAATGGAGACAAGTCAAATAACATATACAAGTAGAGAAAAGTTAGAGAGAGGGAGGTACTGGTTTTAATGGTAGAGAGAGAAAAAGTTAGAGAGAGAGTGGAAGTCTAACAGTACAAATTCATCTATTGTTTTTTTGGTAACTAAAATTTTTTTGGGTACTTCAATAGTCTGATGGATAATAAAATTGGGGCCCTGGATAAAGTGGGGGTCCGGTGCGACCGCACCGGATGCACCCCTTTATCCACGCCCCTGCCTAACTCAGTAATATGTCTATGTTTCCTCTCAGCTTTTCCATTTTGCTGAGGGGTATATGGACAAGAACTCCTGAAAATAATGCCATTAGTATCCAAAAAGGCCCTGAAAGCACCTTTTTGTAATTCAGGTGCACCATCAGACTGAAAATAGACTATTTTTTCTTTGAGAAGATTCTCATTGGTTGCCTTGAAATGGGTAAAGCATTTCACACTGTCTGTCCTTGCTTTCATAGCATATACCCAACTATATTTACTGTAATCATCCAAAAACAGAATGTAATATTTTGCTCCATTTGGAGTAGAGATGGGTGCTGGTCCCCATATATCACAATGTACCAAGTGTAATGGGGTATTTGTTGTAGTGGTGGATGATTCAAAAGGTAAGCATTTGCTCTTTCCTAAAGCACAAGAATTACATAAGTACTTATCACTAGTATCTGACAGTAGTATTTTGTTCTCTTGATTTAACTGTTTTATAATACCACAATGAGAATGACCAAGCCTAGCATGCCAAGTTTCATAAGAGGTTGTTGTGTGAGCTGTATGAGCTTCTAAAGACCTAGATTGAAGAAAATCCCCTTGAACTTTAATAGGATACAAATTATTCCTAACAGGACCCTCTGCCAGAATTTTATGAGACCAAATGTCCTTAATATTATATCCCCAGGGCATAAATTCCACTGAAACTGAGTTGTCCTTTGTAAACTTTGATATATACAACAAGTTCCTTTTTAGGCTAGGTACACACAATACTTTGTGAAGATCAAAAATACAATTTGAGGTAGAAAGTTTAGAAGTACCTGTACTGGAAATTTGTAGGAATTTTCCACGACCAACCATTACTGCCTCATTTCCTTTGTAAACTTGGGAAGAAGATAGATTCTCAGCTGAGTGGGTCATGTGGCTACTAGCTCCTGTATCAGCTAGCCAAGCTTGATCTTTAACAGTTGACTGAGTAGATACAGTTAGAGTATAGCACTCTTCATGAGGAAAATATGAATTACAATCCTCAAATACATCATCATGAATTTGTTCAATAGCAGTATAGCATTCTTCAAATATATCTTCATCCTCATTTGGTTTATCTTGAGTACAATCATAGATAACATCAGTATTACATTCTAGAAGAGCTTCTTCTTCATAAGGGTATGGGTACAATTGCTCATCACTTTCCTTTTCAATTTTTTGATTAAGTTCTTCAGTATGATATCCTGTTTGAGGCTTATTTGGCTTATATCTGAAATAACAGACAGTTGCTACATGTCCCCATCTCTTACAAATTCCACATGGTACTGTGGAAAAATCAAAATCATCAACCTTTTTATGTTGGGACTGAGAATTTTGGGTATTTGAGGATGAACCCTCTATTTTAGCATATGCTTGATTCTTATAATAGGTTGGGGATGGTTTGTTCCTCATAATCTGTTTAGGAACTGATCTTCTAACATAGTATACTTCATGATCAGATTCTTTTGCAAGTAACCATTGCTCATGTTGAATGAGCCTAGATTTAAGTTGGGCTAAAGAAAGTAGTTCATTATTTGCCCTTAATGCAATGGTAAATTGATCATAGTCAGATGGCAGACCTTGTATTGCTATTCTTACTAGCTCAGGATCACTAATTCTGTCATGAACAGAGATTGAAGCATCTGAAATCTGCTTTAATTCTCTTAAGTATTCAGAAATGAAAGCACTTCCCTTTTTAAGACTTTGTAGTTTCCTCCTTAACTGATCCTTTTTGGATTCTAAATCTTCATTGTTTGTAAGTTCTAGATAGTCCCAGATTTCTTGTGCAGTTTGAAGTCCATAGATATCTTAATAAATGGATTTGGAGAGAGTACTCTTAAGGTAAGATTTCACAAAACTCTCTCTACTTCTCCAAATCAGAAACTCAGGATTCACCTGTTCTATGCCATTAATTATTTTGATTTGAGCTGGTACTTCAATAGAACCATTTACAAACCCTAGAAGTTCATATGTACTTAACATTGTTTCAACTTGGTCTTTCCACATCAAATAATTGGTTTCATCTAGCTTTTCAGTTATGAAATTAGTAACAAAGGATATAGGAGGAAGATTACCTGAATTGGCAGAAGACATGATGAGAGAAAAACCTTGCTTAGAAAAGAGGCCGAAAAAACAGTAAGTTGTTGATGCTATTTGTTGATTTTACTTTTGATTTATCCTGAAATCTGATACCATGTAAGTTTCTCAAAACTCTAATTTTATTCAATCAATAGAAATGATTACAAACTCTAGCTTTTATAGTAGAGATTAGAGTTAGTTATTGTGTTAATAGAAATATAACAAACATTTAACAAACTTGAAGATTAGTTACAAACTAACTAACTTCTTTATTTCTTGCAGGTGTGCCTCTAGAGTATATGTAGGTGTCTTCAGAGAATAGACTAGCTGGGCTTTGACTTGGTCTATGATACCTTGACTTTGACTAATCAAATACCAATTGGGAAAACCCTAGAATCATTCTTTTCATTCTTTTCTTCTTCTGGTTGTTCTCAGCCGAAACCCTAAGTTAACAGATACTTTATCAGTTACATGGTTAGCGGCATAATTTTTTGATCGCGAAGCTAGTCATCTATGAAATACCACGTCATGTTAACTACTTGATCAAATAGTACAACCAATGCATATGTTTTCTAGATTTGTTTAAGCTCAAATTGTTTATAAATTAGAAAGAAATCTGAGTTAGACCACTAAATTTTAACCTAACATTGGAAAATAAATTGAAGTTATTGAAGTCATTTAGTAGTTGTTTTTCGAAATGCTATTTCCTAAAACTATAGTACATTCTTATATATAAACTTAAGAAGTTCCAAGATCAATTTTTTTTTGTGACTCACACGTTTATTATGTAAAATATTGGTGTGTAGCGTATGATTTAACCCAACAAAGCATACCAAATGAAAATGTCAAGTGTGAGCTGCCTATCACCAAAAAATTATAATCATCCCAAAATTCATGGATTCAGAACCAAGCCGGCTATCTATTATCATGAGGTAGGTGACCTGAGCCGCCTGTTTACAATTACTCAACCAGACCTGAACCACTTGTTTACATTCCTCAAAGTAAAATACCTAGAAGGCTAGAAACATGAACACACAATTTTTTTTGCTTCTGTATGTGAGCATTTCTCAACTCCTTGAAGGACCTGTTTCAGTTGGAATGCTATTATTCGAGAATAACACAACAATGATAACCAGAACAAACATCAATTCGTCCGAATGCCTGTTTAATCTCATAGATTATGACGAATGTAACCTTACTTTGGTTTCGCTTTCGCTCTGAAATAAAGAAAGTTGACAAACTAATTAGTGCGAGTGTCAAACTATCGATGGGTACATAAGTAATAGCAATAAACAAGTTACGACGCGAGTATAGCACAATTCAAGTTGAAGTCTTCGGTGGGCGTAACTATAACGCGGTCCTAAGGTAGTGAAATTTGAAATTTCTTGTCGGGTAAACTCCGACCCATATGAAAGGCGTAAGGATCACACTGTTAGAGAGAGAAGCTTGGTAAAATAGACATGTTTATGAAGATCTGGACTACCTGCACCTGAACAGAAAGACCCTATGAAGCTTTACTGTTATGTGAGATTTGCTTTGGTTCTTTCTTGCGTAGCTTAGTTGGAGAGCGAAGAAGGCCTCCTTCCGGGGGGAGAACCATAAGTGAGATATTACTCTAAAATAGCTAGAATTCTAACCTTGTTCCAGATCTACGAACCACGGCCCAGCCTCCGGTAGACCATTTCTATGGAGCGTAAGGCTCCTAAAAGAAAAGTTTTGGAAAAAACACCTATTTTAATTGAGCTACAATTAATTGTCCATTCCAATGTCTTAGAATGGATTTAACTCCATTTTCTCTGTTATGTAATATATGCGGAAATTATGGAATGATCAAATGTCCATTTAACTGGAACGAAAATTTAGTTTAAGATGTCGTAATCTTTCGATTATTGGTACCACATATTACGTACCATAGCTTTATTCTTAGTAATTATTCAATGATACTTATATGTTTTAGTATTTGTAATTACACAAATAATATCTTTGGAAAATGTATCTTATCTTCTTACCTATATTATGATAATATTATGTTAATCTTGATTCTAAATCAATATAAAATGAACAGGATTTCATTTAAAAGCAAGAGAAAACGAAAGTTATTACGTTTTCTTTTACATGTTACTAACTTGGTTTCATTTTTCAGTTTGACATTTTTATTCATCTTAGAATAAGAAATTTGATGTTCATACTACAAGATTAGTTTGTCTTTTTTTTTGTTATTCGTAAGACCTAAAAACTAAATTCTTTCACGATTGCGAAGCTAGTCATCTATGAAGTACCACATGTACATGATTTCTAAACTACTGAATTTTGACCTAACATTGGAAAACAAATTCAAGTTATTGAAGTCATTTACTAGTTGTTTTCTGGAATGCACAATATTACTTTCTTATATATAAATTTGAAAAATTCTAACATCAATTTTTCTATGACTCAGACGTTCATTATGTAAAATACTGGGGTCTAGTGTATGATTTAACTTCTCACCAGCAAAGCATAATAAATAAAAATGTGAAGCGAGAGTAATTTCTAGGGGTGTACATTTAGTTTATGAAATAACCAAACAAATCTGATTTAAACAGATTTGGGCCGTTTGGGGACCGATCGAATGGTTCGGAAATTAAAAGGTCACAACCGAGAGGTTTGGTTCGGTCCATGGATGTGTTTGACGGATAACCGAAAAAAAAAAACATTTATTATTTTCTTTTATATATTATATATGTAAGAATATATGAATGAGCATAATGGATGGTGGAAATTTAATTGTTTATCGTTTTTTTATCTTCCTCGAATGTTGATAAACTATGTCGAATTAATCACATGCATGTAGACTTAATGGTTTGTGAGGTAATACTAATTTTTAGCACGTTCTAAGTGTAATTGTAGTGGGTTTTAAAGTCGAAAACTCAAAAATTTGTTCTTGAAATTTTTTAACCAAACTGTTCATGCATAGTTTGGTTCGGATTGAGATTTACAATAGCCTAATCCTTTGGATCGGACTATTGATAGGTTCAAAAAGTCGGTTATCTAACCTGTTCACCCCTTGTAATTTCCTGTGTAAAATTTTATTTTGGCCCATAAGAGTCTGATAGTTTGCTTTGGTTATAAAAAAATCCGTCTTTTTAAAATAAAAACAACTCTTATAGTATTTATGTAAATAACTTGTTCATCCACATCAAATTTCTTTATCTCCATGTCATCTCTCTCTCTCTCCACCTCACCTCTTTTCCTTCACCAAGAAGGTCGCCTGTAAAAGATCGTTCCATGTTGACATTTTGTCGTCTGCCTTCATAAAATGGTGGTTGTGGTGAGAATAATTTAATGAAAGGGAATATGTGAAGTGGAGAGAGGGAAAGATGAAATGGAGTCAGAAATTGAAGTGGAAGATAGAAAATAAAAGATGATGTGGATACAAGAAAGGAAAAAAGAATTAGTTACAAAAAAACGGAAATAACACAAGGATAGTTTCGAAAAAAGTAAATAGATTTTCTTTTCTTATCATAATAAGATAAAAAGAGACAATGAGATAAGAGGTCCTATCTGAAGTCTTCATTCATATACATGAAGCACCCAAACCCATTTGGGATTCTAAGAATAACAACCATGAGATTTCTATATGTAAGGTTAAATCAAATTCTTATCGCAAATGGTTCTATGGTGTAGTGGTTAGCACTCAGGACTTTGAATCCTGCGACCTGGGTTCGACTCCCGGTAGGACCTCTTTTTCTTTTTAATCCAAATTTTAGTTTTTCTGGATAGACCACTCATTATATTTGCCGTCACGGTTTGGATAGACTACTACAATCGTCGATACATCATCGATGGTGCAAAACAGTAGATGGAGTTGGTGTAGATGGACTGCTAACTGAGACTCATTATTGGGTTCTGATTTAAATTAATGGACTATATATATATTACTAGGCCTGCTCATCTATACATGGGCCACCTCTTATTGTGCTTTAGCATCCTATAATAAGTGTAAGAAACTTTAGTTCTGATTTGGGTGGGGGTGTGCCAGGCCTTTGCAATAGTGCAAGACAAAGGCGACACTTGAAGATCCCAGTAGCAAGCTACTGTGGTGAATCTTCCCCCTTGAAAAAAATTAATTTAATATCGTGTGACCCGATGGGTCACATATCAGATATTAAACTGATAAGAACAGATACTACACTTGATCTTAGCCAAAAGGCCGAGAAAGGTATGAATTGGATTCTTAATTTCTGTTTGTTTTATGTAACTCTCCGCCATGTATTATATCGTTGATTTTTCAGTGTGGGATTAAACTAAGTTTTCTTATTTCATCACACAAAGGAGTTCAAATCAAGAAGTAAACAACTACTTGTAGTTTTGAATACTTAATTAACTCAATTTGTTAAACAAGAAGTAAAGAATTGTCTATGTGAGTTACCAATGCAAACAACTAATCAAGAACTAGTTTCGAATCAACCAAAAACTAGATAAACCGACACTTCAAAAACCCTTAACCAACCCACTATAGAAATAGAAAATGATAGAACTACATGAAGAGAAACAAACAATACCAAATGACTAAACAACTAGAAACATCTCGAACTAAACAACGCGAATTAAACTAGTTGAAAAAACAAATAGAAACCTAATAAGCAAATTAGCAACCTAAGTAAACAAACAAAAACATATCAAACTTATCAGAACAATGTTATCCGGATCTCCATGTTAATTTTCTTTCTCCCCTTTATTTGGAGTTATATTGTCTTGACAGTGTCGTTATCGAAGTAAAAACTCCATGGTTGTCTCCATTAAGCTCATTAGCCATCAAAATAAAATCATCTCCAAACGTCTTGGCTGACTCTGATTCACACCAAGGTACATTTATAGTACTATCTTGGTCGTCAACTCTTCATACTCATTATCATTTCCATTCATATATTTCATGGGAAGTTGATTATATGTTGGGCCTCTAAAAGATATAACAGTCCCACTGTCTACCAACACAGACCTGCACCCGAATTCGGGGACTTATAGAAGATGGAAGTCCGCCCGAATAATGCCCACTTGATTTCGGTTGGGTCAAATGCACCACTAGAGACGGGGGCACTGTGGTTTCCATACCACTCAAACTGGGTTGTGCCCTATGCACCACCGGTGTTGGGCGCCTATGATTTCTACCTTCAGACTTGCTTTTATAATAAGAGTCACAGGAGTACCGGACGCCCCCTTATTGGACTGCAAACACATGGGTTGCACAACCATATTAGCACCGATTAGTTTTTGCCCATAAGGGTATGACAGTTCGTCGGTCTATTTTCGAAACTACTCTTTTGGTATTTTTGTAATTAATTCTTTTTTCATCTACATCTACATCACCAGAAAGGTGAACAACCCACCCACTTGAAAATCCAGTTCATGCGATAAGCGCATAAACGATAGCTACGGGGGACTATGGAAACCCAACTGTCTACGGACCGATCAATTTGAACTTTCAGGTGAAAAATAGAACTCAGAAACGACTTGAAGAAAACAAGAAAACTAAAGTCACAACAAAATGGAAACAATATAAGAGATGTTAGAGAAAAAAAAAGAGGATGAAGAATAAATGGATGAGAAATGGTGGTGGAGCGAGGGAAGAAAGGAGAATAAGAACAAAAAATTAATGGTTGTTGGAGGGTCTCTTATCGACCTTCGGTGACCTACGAGGAAAAAGTGACAAAGGATAGGGAGCAAAAGAGTTTTGAAGAGTCAACACTTGCTTACCCCAAGTGGTTGAAAGTGTTGACATAAACTCCAAAACCCTGGAGGTGGGGTAGGAGCAGGTGGAATTCATGGTTTATTGAGCTTGGATTATTAAAGGGCTTCAGGCCTCTTTCTTTAATGGTTTAATTTAGGCGGTTATCGTGCTTATCACATCTTCGTGATGTATCAATGTCTTGTAACGACTAACGTAGATCGTAGTTGATTTCTCAAAAAAAAAGAGTTTTGAAGATTGGGGTAAAAGTTAAGCCAACAGTTAAAGTTGACTGACAAAAAAATAAAAAAGAAGCCAAAATGGAAGTTGGTCATCTTTTGGGGCCCATTTTGCTGAGTTGCTCATATTTGAGGGGCTAAAATGGAGTTATTTATCAAATCATCTATATAATAACGGAGGAGGTTTTTTTTTTCATAACATGTCATCCTCTTCAATTACTAAGATTACACCTCTCAAATTTATCTTTCGCGACACACGTCTTCTTAAGTAACAAGTAATTGAGACATCTTAGGCAGTAAGAGTCGTGGCATGAGACTTCTTAGGGAACATGATCCTTAGCATGGTACATCTCAAGCATCAAGGGGTGGAACATGACAATCATATGAAGGCAACAAGGGTCGTGGCTTGAGGCGTCTCGCGGAATGTAAAGATCGAGCCCTAAATTATACTTCCCAAACTTATCTCAAAATGTTGTTATTACACTCCTTGTAACATAAAGATACACAGTAACATACCCTAATTTAGGGATTCAATCAAGAAGTAACCCACCCATAAATGAATGTTCCCAAAATCCAAAATAGTTTGGTTAATTATTCCTTTCTTCTCACTCTAACCTAAACTTCCAATAAATGCAAAAAAGAATATCCCTCTATAGTTTTCACCAATACAAACACGGCACTTCAAATCATCTAACGGTCAAGATTTAATTAGTTTGTTATCAACGGCCACCATTGAATTTGCAGTTTTGCGGTTCTTACTAATACGGGTTGAGTCTAAGATCCGAAAGTTTGGGGGTAATCAACATTTCCATTCTTCTTCATTCAGGTCGAGAAGGATTGGCTAATAAACGAATACCCATTGTTCGATCCCCATTCATTACTCAAAATAAACCCTAATTTTGGGCAAATGAGAAGTTTTTGAATTTCAATTTCGAAGTAGTAGTAATCAGGTAAGAATCTCTGATTTTTGATTTGTGGGTTTGAATGTTGTTGAAAATTCATACTTTTTGTTGATTAAATCTCTGTTGTTTATGTAGTTGAATGAATTTTTTCATTTGGGGGTTTGATTGATGTGGGTATTTTTGTTTATGGATTGGTTGGTTCAGT
>BEHA01050082.1:0-11124 GCA_002897215.1 Eschscholzia californica subsp. californica
GACGAGGACACACAACTTAGTGAAATGGTGAGGCTAAGTTTATTTTACTTCTTCTCATGGGCTCATGCCTCATAGACTATGCAATTGCGGTCACGAGTAACTTGAGTCACCGCTTGAGTTTACATTATTATCTTTATATTTCTTTCTTGATACGTTATAATAATATGGAACACTTGAATGGTAGTATAATAGTTGCATTCCCACAGAAGAAGTATCATATTTATACTAATATTTAATTATGCAAATTATATATACACATACGTATAGAAAACGAATATATTTCTTCACTTGTTTGGTCCAGTGACTCTTGAGAATATATGTGTTGGCTCAATGACTCTTGAGTCACCCCTCTGCGTGAGGCCGGGCCAGATTGAACTAGGCACACACACGCAGCTATATATATATATGTGCTTGGCCAAGTTTGGCTGCGTGACTCCTCGGTGACTTGGCTGGCTCTAGCTCGGGCCTGACCGAGCGAGCCAGGCCCTTTCCCAACTTCATACATAGGTCACAGGTGTTCATTTTACACAAAGACAAACTTGTAGTTTCTTTTATAGTAAAAAAACTGGACTATCAAGATTTATGATATAGTTGCTTCAAGACTGGACTACTAAAAAACAATTGTCTAGGTCGGTACATTTGCTACAAAAGTAGATGATTGTGACTGATAATAGTCTAAGATGTGTGTCTCGTTTTGTAGGCTGGGCGTTTACGATCAGAAAATAACGTTCTTCAGATGGTAACAATTTTTATGAAACCAAATTTATACAACAAGCTTGGATCATGAGACCGACCAATTTATTGAACGTTTTCTTAAATCCATTTCAGGTATTGAAACACCAGCAAGTGATAGAGGAATTAATGGAAGAGAATGAGAAACTTCGTCAGGTACTAGTAGAAGAGCTAAAAGTACCTCCAGGCAAACTCAAATCCAGCAACTCAAGAGAAATTAAGTCTCAGAATCCATGTTCAGATTGTTTTGATTGCCGACGAAGACAAAGAAAACAGAGATGACAGTAACACCCACAAACTAGAACCTATTTTAAATTTCTGTCTAGAATTTTTGATCTTGAAGAGAATGCCTAAAGATGATGATCCCTGAAGCTCGTCGGAATCGAGTTAAATGTTAAAATCGGGAGATGGATTATCCCTGTTGCACATACATAGCTTCTGCGATCATTTCTTGTTTCAAAGCAATTTATATTCTTATTAGGAGGTAAAAGAGATAGACAGATTCAGGTGCCTGGTTTTCTTCTTTGTGTTGTTGATCATTGTATCTGTGATTTTGTTCAAAACATTTGATAATTTAATTAGCCTTACAAAAAGATATCAATGAAATACATGAAACATTCTTCTCATCTTTCTTAGTATTATACTTTTACTAATCTAACCTCTTCTCCCGGTCATGATTGGTGAGGGCGTGAGGCGGTGAGGGTAATATGATTCAATTACAGGGAGCTAATGTTTCGCCTACAAGTTTTGCCAATTCCACTTGATCATGTTATGCAACCTAAAAATGTGGTGTGACTACGCACATGTCGTGGTTGCGTGTGTCAGAATCTGTGTCGTGGTTGTGTGCGCCATAGTCTACGTATGTGTGGCGGGGATGTGTTTTCATTTTCGCACTTTCAGGTGTTATGTGGGTACCTAACATTAGAAGTGATGTAAGTTAGGTTGATAGTAGGGAACTAAGAAATTCCTTTTTCTAGAGAAAAAAGAAAGAAGAAAAAGAAAAAATTCTAAGTCAAAACAACCCTTACCTTCACTCTCACCAAACTTATCAATCATCAAATATCTATTTAGATCTAATTATATTTCTTAAATCCCTTTCTCCTTTGATCACCAGACGTGTTAATTTTTTTTCTTTCATCTTTTCTTTATTTTCTTTATTTTCTTTTAGTTTTCTTTCTTTTGTTGTCGGCCTAAAATAAAATGTTTCGTACATACATCACAACTATTAATGGACAAGTGCATCTATAGGCACCTATTCATTTTACTGCCACTTTCTCTCTTCGCGCCCTATGAATTGGGGGTACTCCGAAGGAACTCGGATTGGGCCTAATCCTTATTGAGTTTGAACATCACATATTAGGTCCAGTCCGAGGTCCACGGAGACTGCGAAGAGAGGGATGGGCTAAGAGCAATCCTCTAGACTGCTCCTAATCCATGCGGACCATGCCGGACTTAAACATCACATATTAGGCCAAGTTGGAAAGCCTCAGACCGCTTAGTCCGGGGCGTAAGGAGAGTGTCAAGGGAGGGATGGGCAAAGAACAAAAAGATGGGGCTCCCCTAGAGGCAGCCTTAATCAACTAATACTTGTATCAAGACCACAAGTAAAAATATGTCGGATATCCTAAACAAGATCGTAGTCGATTTCTCAAAAAAAAAAAAAAAAAAAAAAAACAATTGTCCAAACAATGTAGATAACACAAAATTAAAACAACTACTTTCAACAATAAAAAAGAATCAGAGATTGACTAATGCATATATTGGTTAAACCAACAAAAAACAAGATATAATAATTAAGACAAGAACTTATTTAACAACATAAAGCAAAAGCTTTATGTTTGTTGGGAAGTTAGGTAATCTAATAATAAACCATGCATTCTTCCTCTCTCTCTTTTGTGTATATATATATATATATAGACCTAGAAGTTCTGACAACAAATGATCATTAAGGAGTATTTGATTTGAATTGATTGAGTAAGAAAAGGAAGGATGGATAAGTCACATTTTTGCTACACTTTTGCTGCCATTGTTATTTTTGTAGGATTTTTTGGGGAGACATGCAGAGCTACAACATACAGGGTTGGGGATACAGCTGGTTGGGATATAAGCTCTGATCTTGATACTTGGGTTAAAGACAAGATTTTTAAAGTTGGCGATTCTCTTTGTAAGTTCTTGTCCTTTTCTTATTTCTATATATGTTATTTTATGTTGTATTTATTGATATTTCAACCATATTTCTCATTTATATATATATATATAAATATATTTTAACGTCAACTTACATATATGTTAACAATGGTAATACTCTGCCCGACCCGTCTCCGGCTGCTGGGTGACGTGGTTAGATAAGATTTGGATATATCTAAATCTCATTCATCCACGTTCTTGGCCAAGAATATTGAAGCGGGGAGCAGGCCGAACACAAGCCTGGCCCCGCCCAAAGCCATCAAAGCGGTGGTTTTAGGCCTTCAGTTTTAAAGAGCCTCCAAAAGGAGATGTTGGGCTTATTTTGTTGCTTCTTTGCAACAACTAACATGAAAGAATGGTTAGATGATTAGTCTGTGCACTTGTTTGCAATCCAACCAGAATTAAAATTTGAGATTTTTTATTTAGATTATTAGCTGGGTAGGTGGGGGTAAAAATCCTTTCATTAAGAAAAACTTTATACCACCACCCGAAAAAGTCGACCCCACCATAGCCCATGACGGATGTCGTCGGTGCGGATGAGCCAATCATCTTAGAAATAAAAGATGTTTGGCTCATCTGCCTCAGACCACTTTTTCGGGCGAAAGCAATATCCTCATATTGTTAATATATACTAAATATGTATATTAATGTATACATTTTGTGTAGTATTCTCGTACTCATCGTCGAACAGTGTAAGCGAGGTAAAGAAAGAAAGCTTCGATGCGTGCAACGTGACAAATGTAATAACGACAAGTAGAGATGGTAACACAACAATACCATTACCTTCACCAGGTGATAGATATTTTATATCTGGTAACACATTATATTGTTTAGGAGGAATGAAGCTTCATGTTAATGTTGATCAAGATCAAGAAACAGCAAATTCTCCTGCCAATTCACCTCAGTCGAGTACTACTTCATCTTTACAACCTTCTAATAAGAAGAATCAACCTAGTACTCTCAATCCTTCTTCTACTTCAGATGGTTTTTGTACCAATGGTGGAGGGAATAATTATCTTGTTTTAGTGATTCTTTCTGTTTTGGGAACTGTTGTATCTCTCACTCTCACTTGATTAAGTATACATATGTCATAATATTACTATAAAAATATATGTAGAGACAGTGATATGAAATCAATCTTGGTATTTTATGCAGAGGAAGTTCTCAATATTATATTTGTATAAGAAAAAATTTCGAAGCGAAAATAATGTACCGCGACATGGCCAACCATTCATAACCCAGTGCCAAACTTTAATCGGGACTTTCATACGACATATGGTGTTAAGTTTGTGGTCATCCACCTCAAAACCAATTGGCAATGAGTGGAGAGGACCTATATTTATATTCTTGGTTGCTAGTTACCCATTCTCCCATGTGGGACTATTCTCACACGCCCCCTCACGTGTGGCGTTCTTTGAGCCTAACACGTGTGTTTTTTCCTTTACGGGTGACGTGGAGCACGTATGGCTTTTAAGCCTATCACGTGTGGGCCGAGCTCTGATACCATGTTAAGTTTGTGGCCATCCAACTCAAAACCAATTGGCAATGAGTGGAGAGGACCTATACTTTATATTCTTGGTTGCGAGTTACCCATTCTCCCATGTGGGACTATTCTCACATATGGCATCTAAACAAGTTAATTTGTCATAGCCGGCCGCACTGCTTAATAACGAGCCGAAGCTATAGGTTCAAGTTTAGTAAGTGGTGACCCTTTTTGCAAACTATGTTGAGTTTTTCTCAAAAATAAACTCAAAAGCAGGGACAATATCAATAACTATGAGATTAGGGGTTGTAGCAAATCTATGATATAGAAATCTATCTTCCAAAATAGAAAGAGGGGTAGATATTGTTGTTCCTCTAGTTATGGTTTGAGTTCACTTTAACTCTGTCTGGTCTTGATTAAGCCAGAGTCTGAGTTGAAGTAGGGAACTTCCTTTCTCTAAGTTATAGAGAGATAAACGATAAGCGAATACCGACTTTATCAGTAATTCCCTCTTTCGGATTAACCGAGATAGACAAAAGATAATGGAGTCGAGGCGAGAATATATTCTCTTTCCTTAAGACATTTTACACCCCCGTAACAGTACCAAACGTTAGGGTGTATGCCTTCAGGATACAACGACTATCCTTTCAAAATTTTAAGATGGTACTTCTATTTTCTGAAAGCGGGCGAACCTTCGTAAATAATATGAGCTCTTGAGGCGAATAGATCTTCTAGACACTCGGATACTTCTCTCTTCCTTTTCTAGATATACTAGAATACTTCCCAATCAGAAATTGTTTGTTAGAAGCGTTTCTAGATATAATAGAATACTTCCCAATCAGAAACTGTTTGTTAGAAGTACTTCTAGATATACTAGAGTACTTCCCAAATCAGAAACGGTTTGTTAGAAGCGTTTCTAGATATACTAGAGTACTTCCCAAATCAAAAACTGTTTGTTAGAAGAGAAGAGAAGAAGAGAATGACTTCTATCTTCTTTCTTCCTTTTTTCTAGATATTCTAAAATTACTTCCCCATCTGTATCCCAGACACACAGAATATTTAATTTTTAGAAGAGAAGAGAAGAAGAGAATGAATTGATGTAAAATGAAGAGGGTTTGGGTTGTTTATATAGGCATCGAATAGGTATATGTGTTTGTTGGGTTTATAAGGACACATCTGTTCGGAACTAGGGACCAAACTTGAAGCCTGAATCAAGTTTAGTGTCGGTTGGGTTTTAGGCCGTTCGATCATGCTCCAAAACTCGGAGAGAACTCCCTCCCTTGGATCAGTACCGAATGTTACCCAACAGATCACGAATCTAGCCGTTAGATGAAGCATGGGCGTTAGCCCACCTCCTACCCGAACGGGGTATGTCATGGTTCGTTGGATCTGTCTGATCCAACGCTCTAGACATTGTCCCGAAGAGATCCCAACACGGGGATGAGCGCGACCATCCGATCTGGCGCAATCCCGCGGAAAGAACGCCCACCGTCCAGATCTGAAAGCGTCCTCTTCGCTCAAATGCCCTTATCTGATTTGTCCGGTTTGACACTTTAGTCCCTAATTTGACCTATCTTCGTCCAAACTTTAACCTTGAATTTCTCATTCATCCGGAACCGGATTTGAGTGATTCTTGGCTCTAATTTGAAAAGCTCGACGAGACGAACACAATGGCTCATTACGTTTTTTAGTTTGACGAGTCGGGTCGAGCCAAAATAGGCTCTGATTCCAACAATCTCCCACATGAATGAAAATTTGAGGTTTACTATGATATGCATTCTATATTGGCACTATAAGAGCTCATATGCGGAACTTTGCTGCATCGGAAGAAGGTAGTCTTTCGACTTTGAACCTTTCCTAGTGAATAACTACATGGTCTACAAGGACGGCAATGAACTTATCGTCTCGAACTGAGTCCTAGACATTGTAAACCTGAATATAACTATCACACAGCTCATCCCTTACCTACTTAGGTTCTCGGTTGTGTTCATTTCGGCCCTGAACAACCCCGATTTCGTGTGTGCTTTAGAGAAGTCGGCCTAGACGACCTTTCCATAGAACCGACATCAATTCACACACATATTGGTTATTCGTTATAAGGTATCCTGCTATACCTCACGTTAAAGTCAAGTTCTAAGTTTTTAGATTCATTAAAAGTTTAATGCTTAGCCTCTCATTGCAGGCAACACTGTTTTCATCCTAGGAATGGGTAAGAGATATAAATCTCTTACAGTGTTACTGTCGGGTCAGGATATAGCTTTAGTTGCCCTTTGAACCTAGATCGTGGGATCTCCAGTCATCTAGGTAGGGTTTCAACATGCCTTTACTCATTTACTTTAGGCGTTTTTGCCACATTCCCCTTGATGATGCGATTTCAACTCTCTTGTTCACCCTTGTTCTTTACGGATCCTCCAGGTAACTTAGGATTGAGCATAATTTTAATTTATGCATTCCTTGAGAGCAATTGCTTTACGGTGCTAGTCTATTTATTTTGAATTCTCTAGACTTACCGTATTAGTGCCTACGCAACAACTACTTTGGTTTATTGCGTGCACTGGCTTCAATCACAAACAAATATCCTCCAAGAAGTTCACCTACTTCCTTTGCTTTCTCCAGAGCAATGTATCCATCAAAGGCCTTTAAGATTACATTGTTGATCCAGCTATGCACGTCTGCCTTTGAGGATTTTGTGATATCGTAGCCCTTAGTGATTTTTCAAATCCACTATTTAGACTTTGTATCTGAGATTCGAGTGTTGTCCACATATCTTCATTTTCCTTTATGCTATGTACAACCAAATCATACGAGTATACTCAGATACCTAAGAACTATTTGTTACTCAGATAACTCTCTCTTGAATTTGTTCAAGTTCAAGTATTTATGCTTATCGTGGTTCTTGGTAATTCTACCATTCTCTATCTAACCATGCACTTCAGATTATCAAACATGAACAACGATTCAATCTGGAAAAACATCGAATCATATCTTCTAAAACACTTTCTTATTCCTAACTAGTATCGTCTGTTATTTTGAACAGATGATCCACGGTTGAATCTCGTTACTTAGTTTAGGATTAGAAAGATAAGTTCTTTCCCTTTGTATTTTTTCAGATTTGTTGAGTGAATTAGACATTCACGTCATCACTTGTATTCACACACTTGATTTCTTAATCTTGTCACAACTTAGTGAATATAACTATAGTTCTTAGCTCAAGTAAACCTTATCGACCAAAGATTCTTTTTGGCTAAATCTGGTTTTCGATGTACTTCATAATTTCCCTTTTCTCACGTCCCTACGACGTTATATCTTAAGAAGAATTTGGAGTTCTATATGCCATTTTATTTTTTTTATAATTGGCTTTTCGGTTCCTTCTCGGTTCCCCCCACATTTCAAGAGTATTTTCTCTTATTCGTCAACTTGGGTGGAATCTTACAATATTCCATATAGGGTACCGTAACAATATCTGCCTCCACAGTTCTAGGGTAACCATTGCATTCTCCTCTCTGACAAAACTATTTTCGTACACAATTTCTTTAGTGTAGCGGTTTTAGTTTTGTTCCATAACATGATAATTTATGATCATTAGAACCTTGAAATATAACACACGGTGAGTTTCTCGCTTAACGCTTTCTTAAGTTATATGTCTTAACATATATACTCCGTTGATAGATTTAAAACTATCCCATGATCATCAAAGTTATCATTCCCTATTTCGTCCTTCATCGTCTCTAGATTTCGTTCACACTCTTGAATCGAAAATCTTACCAAGACCCTTGAATTTACTATTCGAGTCACGTCTAGAACGAAATGATGTAATATTCAACTTTACGTCTTATCAACCTTACAAAGACTTGAGGATTTATTTATAATAACTCCTGATCTCGAGATCTTTCAGCAAAGGTCCTTCCTTTTAACATATCTGAGGATCCTCTTGTAATTCTCTGTACAACGAGAATATTCTGTCGTCGCCCTTGTCTAACCGTTTAGGTTTTGACATTTGGCTTGACATACTACTCCGCTCACTTATGCGGTTGTCTTCTTCGATTCGTCATCGAATTGAACCTTTAGGATCAAGTATTCAAGACTTGTGTATTCTCGTCCACTGCTAGGGATAGCTTTTAGTGAAATACTTCACATGACCCATCGAGATTTGATCGATCATCGTTTTCAATCTCCACTGATCGAATTTTATCCCTTCTAACGTTCTGTGCTTTCACTTTACTATACCACAAGAGTCACCGTTTGATGAACTATGCCATTCTTGGCGTATATCTCGGCGAAAGGAGATTCATACTCTCCATCTCAATCATTTCTCAAAGCCTCAATCTTTGTATAAAATTGAGTTTCTATTTTGGTTTTATAAAGCTCGAACTTTTCGATTGCTTCATCCTTACTCCTTAGTAGTGGAGTCATCGATAAAAGTGATGAAATACTTTTTTCCACCTCTGGTTTGAACCATCTTCAAGTCACAGAGATCACTATGAATTAAGTCTAGAGGTTTTCTGTCTCGTTTTATTGATTTGAACGATGTCTTAGTCATTTTTGACTCTACACATGTTTGACATGTTCGTCTTGAGTCAATTTCGCATTTCAGAATTAACTTCAAGTTCATTAACTTCTTTGATGACTTATTATTCACATGTCCTAGCCTTTCGTGCCATATATTGGAAGACTCAGCAATATAAACGGAATTATTAATTTTATTAATAATAAACGCCTTCGACGTTACAGAGGTTACATTTAATTTAAATAACCCCCCCACCTAAGTAACCCTTCCCAACATACATCTCATTCTTAGATAGGACGAAGTTATTTGACTCAAAGACTAGTTTGAACCCATTCTTGCTTAGAAGAGAACCAGAAACCAGATTCTTTCGGATGTCTAGAGCATGGAGTACATCGTTCAAAGTCACTTCCTTTCCTGAAGTAAACTTTAGTATGATCTTCCCTTTTCCTCTGACCTGAGTGGTTGAGTCGTTTCCCATGAATAGGGTCTCTCCTTCGGCTACTTCTTTATAAGAAGAGAAAAGGCTTTTGTCACCACAAATGTGACGAGTTCCTCCGGTGTCGACCCACCACTCTCTCTGGTTGTTAACCATGTTAACTTCAGATACCACAGCACAGAGGTTCAATTTCTGAAGTTTCTCAGACACTTCTTCAGCTTCAGTAATCATAGTACATAGATTTTGATTCAGTGTCTTCTACTAGCGAGGCTTGGTCTTTTGCCTTCTTATGTCGTTTGCCGGTTTTGAAACGACAATCCTTAGCTAGATGACCTCGTTTGCCATAGTTGCAACATTGGCCGAACCTGGCCCTTTTCTTCGGCTTTCCTCCGTCTTTAGACAGATGCTTACACTTCGAATTCTTACTTGGACCGGTCTCTACGACGTTCACATTAGAGAGCTTTTTAGAGTTCTTCTCCGCAATGCGACTGTCCTCTTCAATTCGAAGCTTTAGGATGAGTTCTTCAAGACTCATATCTTTGTTCTTATCGCTAATTTTTGATTTCTTTCCACCCCGTGGGTAATTTTTCGATCAAAGCTCGAACTTGGAAAGGTTCATTCGTTATCATATTCTCTACATGTAGTTCTTGTAGGAGACTTTGCAGTTCTTGGACTTGGGCCATAACTGGTTTTGGATAAGTCATCTTCAAATCCAAGAATCGTCCTACTATAAACTTTTTGACACCCGCCTTTTCAGTTTTATACTTATTGATAAGGGTGTCCCACAGTTGTTTAGACATTTCTACAACCGAATATAGATTATAGAGTCCGTCGTCTAAACTGTTCAGGATATAGTTCTTGCACAAGAAGTCTTCTTGTTTCCATGCATCCATTTCAGCGGTACGTTGCGCTTCATCCTCTATTTCTGCACGGGTGGGCCTCTCTTGTGTTAAGTATTTAACCAGACCCAATGTCGTTAGGTAGAACATCATCTTCAACTTCCATCGATTGAAGTCAGTTCCCTTGAACTTCTCTGGTTTTTCCCCGTTCGTGGCGTTAGGCAGAATAACTCGTACAGTGGTTCTTGCCATTTTTTCTGAAACATACAGAAAATAAACCAAATCAATTTCTTATAACCAGAGAAATAATCGTAATATAAAATGTCTTAAGATTGTTGTTCCTCTGGTTATGGTTTGAGTTTACTTTAACTCTGTCTGGTCTTAATTAAGCCGGAGCCTGGGTTGAAGTAGGAAACTTCCTTTCTCTAAGTTATAGAGAGATAAACGATAAGCGAATACCGACTTTATCAGTAATTCCCTCTTTCGGATTAACCGAGATAGACAAAAGATAATGGAGTCGAGGCGAGAATAAATTCTCTTTCCTTAAGACATTTTACACCCCCGTAACAGTACCAAACATTAGGGTGTATGCCTTCGGGATACAACGACTATCCTTTCAGAATTTTAAGATGGTACTTCTATTTTCTGAAAGCGGGCGAACCTTCGTAAATAATATGACTCTTGAGGCGAATAGATCTTCTAGACACTCGGATACTTCTCTCTTCCTTTTCTAGATATACTAGAATACTTCCCAATCAGAAACTGTTTGTTAGAAGCGTTTCTAGATATAATAGAATACTTTTCAATCAAAAACTGTTTGTTAGAAGTGTTTCTAGATATACCAGAATACTTCCCAAATTGGAAACTGTTTGTGAGAAGCGTTTCTAGATATACTAGAGTACTTCCTAAATAAGAAACTATTTGTCAGAAGCGTTTCTAG
>BEHA01050087.1:0-17628 GCA_002897215.1 Eschscholzia californica subsp. californica
TTTGACTAGTTTTAAGAAAATTCTTTATTCCCCGGAGAATTTTCTTTATTCCCCAAAGCCGCGGCCAAAAAATACTACTACTACTATATTTTTTTTCGGAAGGATCCAGGGGGCGCACCCCCTCGCACCCCCATGGATCCGCCCCTGCGAGCAACTAGCTAGAATTAGAGCCCATTTTCTCAAGAAAATGGCTATCATGAATGTCGTATGCCCATATTGTTTATGTTCATAATAAAGTCATAGTCCAAAGCAAATGCTGGAAAGAAGACGACAGGGGGCAAAGCACAATAAAAGTTCATCTTGCCCTTTAGTGGTGTATTGGGCCAAGTTATAGAGCTTGGCTCGCACTTGGCAATAGTGTTGGAGTTTTTTTTTTTTTAAAAAAAAAAAGTTATAGATGGAGACAGGGACGGATCCAGGATTTTCACTTACGGAGTGCGGATTTATATGCTTAATTTTTTTTCAAACATAGTAATTAATAAAATATTTATATTTACTAATTATATTATTACATCGATTACAAACACAATTGACCTCTACGAGAGTTTAATTTTACTAAAAAGTTTTTTTAAGAAAATTGTGGTCTTTTGGTTGAAATGGACCACGTTGTAAATAGTATCTACGAATTTCATCTCTGTATTTGGATTCATAACTTGAAATTGGTAGTCGAGGATCAATTGGCAAAGATGATAAATTAGAGTCGGTCCCGGTGTTGGAATGAAAAATAACGTTGGAGTCGAGTCTCGAACTTCTGGTGTTGAACTTGATAAACCCGAAGAAAAATTTCTTTTAAAATTATAGGATTTATGGTAGATGGGTTGAATTTTATAGGGTTTAGAGTAGATGAATTGAATTTTATAGAGTTTAGGGTAGGTAAATTAAATTTTATAAGGTTTATGGTAGATGAATTGAAGTTTATAAGATTTATAGTTGAATTGAATTTTATAGAGTTTAGGTTAGTTGAGTTGAATAATTTCAATGTATAATGCTTTAAAAAGATTTCTATATATAAAAGTTAAAATATTTCAAATTGCTTATAGTGGGACTCGATCTCAAATTCTCAGAGTCTCATTCTCCCACAACTGTACTCCTCAATCATTGGGGCAAGCTATACTAGATATTATATATAAACACACGATTGAATATATTTAGACATAGACAAACATACATAAAAAAGACACTAAAAGTGAAAAAACACCAAAAATACTTGCAATAGGATTCGAACTCACGCCCTCAAGGTTATAGCCACAATCCCGTCAATACTTAACCCGCTAAGCCAAGTCATCTTTGTTATTATGTTTACACATCAGACAATATGTATTTTATGCACCTATATATGTATATAAAAAACAATTTACTACTATATCTTTTTCGGGTGGATCCAGGGGGTGCGCCCCCCATGGATCTGCCTCTGGATGGAGAGAGTATTGGAGGGAAGTGGCTGTTTAAATGAAAGGTGCGCCCCCCATGGATCCGCCCCTTGAACAGTACGATTAAATGGATGTATCCATTCAATTTGAAATGTGATGAGATATATCCCATATGATGGAATGCAATTAGATCTCTCTGATTTTATAAATAGGTTTCCATCATGTTGAATTGGACAAACAAAAAATCCCGACTCCATCTCTCTCTATTTTCTTTTGATATATAAATTGGTCCTTGGATAATTTTTGTTAGGAAAATGATAGAGTGACTTAGAGGGTGATCAAAAGGGTGCCCAAATTTCCTCATTTAGAAACAAGAACGGTCTCCACCGTAGTCAAATTTTAAAAAAACCTTGTCTTTTAGTGAATTCCACGTCATCATGTCACCCTTTTGGTCACCCTCTAAGTCACTCTAGCATCTCCCTTTTTGTTATACAAATTATTTGGTTAAGTCAGTGTCGTTTTCTATTTGCCATTATCAGTTATATATATTTCGGAGTGTTCTCGATCTTGGTCAAGGCGTACATACTTTGAACCAGGATAGTTGTTAAAGACTTCGTCGTATCCTGAAGGCATAATTTCTGACCCATTATGTACTCGTGGTTTATACCAGAAGGGGGCAAATTACTGCCTGAAAAAATCGATTTATCGAGCTTTGAAGTTTTGTGTACAACATCATATTTCTGGTTTTCCAT
Source organism: Eschscholzia californica subsp. californica (assembly GCA_002897215.1). Classification (NCBI taxonomy): domain Eukaryota; kingdom Viridiplantae; phylum Streptophyta; class Magnoliopsida; order Ranunculales; family Papaveraceae; genus Eschscholzia; species Eschscholzia californica. Next base: position 2,123 of record BEHA01050087.1, read on the forward strand.
TTCAAACTAGTAGCAACAATAATTTTCCAACAATTTTTTTAAACAATAAATCTCGGAGTGTTCTCGATCTTGGCCAAGGCGTACATACTTTGAACCAGGATAGTTTTTAAAGACTTCATCGTATCTTGAAGGCATAATTTCTGACCCATTGTGCACTCGTGGTTCATACCAGAAGGGCGCAAATAACTATCTAAAAGAATCGATTTATTGAGCTTTGAAGTTTTGTGTACAACATCATAGTTCTGGTTTTCCATTTCAAACTAGTAGCAACAATAATTTTCCAACAATTTTTAGACAGTAAATCTCGCTTAGTTTGAATAATCAAGACTACACACGTCTTGAAAGTTTTAATGGAGAAAATTTTACATGGGGGCAAGAAAAACTACGGTTCTTTCTGATTTCAATCAAATTATTTTATATAATAGAATAAGTTCTTGACAAAATTCCTGATGAGACTCCCGAAGACTCAGTTGAATTACGGGAAAAACGACGAAAGCAAAAGAAATACGATTTTCTTTGTTGTGGTCATATTCTGAACGCTCTATCCACTTCTATCTACAACGCACATCATTCAATTGATTCTGCCAAAGCATTATGGGATGCACTGGATAGCAAATACCGCATTGAAGAGGCAAGTAATCAAAAAAGTTTAATTGGTAATTTTATGGATTTTAAGATGGTTAACAATAAGTCTGTTATGCTTCAAGTTAATGAATTATTACTTATTGTTAGCAATCTTAAAAACCCTGGGATTTCTCCTATGGATGTTTTTCTGGTGGGGGTTATCATTTTTAGACTACCCCCTTTTTTGGAGCGACTATAAGAAGAAACTTAAGCATGACAAAGAAAATTATTCGTTAGATTCTCTACGTCACCTTCGTATTGAAGAAGATTCTTGTATTCGAGAATTAAAAAAGACCCAAACTGATTATCAACCTAAGGCTAATGTGGTTGAAGAAGGAAAATCTGATAAAGATTCTCTAAAGCCTAGGAAGGATAAAAAGTTTAAGAAACAAACTCCAAAGGACAAGAAGAAGGTAATTTTTTTACTACTATAACAAATCCGCCCATTATGCACGTTATTGTCGGACAAGAAAGAAAAATCTTAAAGGGCAAGTGAACATGGTCGAAGAAAAATTTATAGCCACAGTTTCTGAAGCCAACGCAATAGATGCCGACAGTGGTTGGTGGTACGACACAAGAGCTACTATCCATGTCTGCAATGACTGTCTTAATAAGAAGGGGTTTAAGATGGTGTATGAGTCTGATAAATTTGTATTGTCCAAAAGGGGCACGTTTGTTGGTCAGGGGTACTCTTGTATAGGGGTGTACTCGAGTCGAGCCGAGCCGAGTAGTAAGATGTTCAAGCTCGGTTCGTGTATTTGACTGTCGAGCTCGAGCTCGTTCGAGTAATTGTCCACTTGTTCAAGCTCGGTTCGTATAAGTTTGAAATAGCTCGAGCTCGCATTGTTTTAAGCTCGTTTATCAAAATACTTCAAATTAAAACTTTCTAAATCATCAAAATACTTCAATGATCATTTGTCACATACAATAATAATGATTCATATTCCGATAATTTTTTAATGGTTGATATTTCATGTACAACTTTCAATACTAATACGTAATTATGTACTATACTATTATAAGAATATGTTAAACGAGCTGTTCACGAGTAGATCGTGATACACTAAAGAATGTTCAAGCTCGGCTCGTTTATGTAAACGAGCTTGATTTTGAGCTCGTGTTAAGCTCGGGCTCGTTAATATTCGAGTCGAGCACGAGCAATAGTCGAGCCGAGCTCGAGCAGCTCGTTAAGAGCTCGGCTCGTGTACACCCCTACTCTTGTAACGGAATAATTAGGTTAAATCTAATAAATAATAATTCTTCACTTTACATTGTTAATTCTGTTAATCTATGGCATGGTAGATTAGGTCATGTTAATTATGGTTTTCTTAGAAATATGAAAAAATTAGGCTTAATTTTTAATTGCGATTTTAATTCAACCAGTAAATGTCATGTTCGTATTCAAGCTAAAATATTTAGAAAATCGCAGAAATCTATTGTTAGGAATTCGAATTTGCTTGAAATAATTCATAGTGATGTGAGTGATTTAAAAAATCACATAACAAAAGGTGGCAACAAATATTATGTAACCTTCATTGAGGATTGTTCTAGATATACTTACGTATATCTAATGAAAAGTAAAGATGAGGTCTTTGAAAAATTCATGATATTTAAAGTGGAAGTTGAAAATCAACTTGGTCTTAAATTAAAATTTTAAGATCTGACAGAGGTGGTAAATATTATCCAAATGAATTTATTAAATTCTGACAGACACATGGCGGAATTCACAAAGTCACGGCGCCTTACACTCCTCAGCAAAATAGTATTGCAGAGAGGAAAGAGAGGACTATGATTGAGATGGGCAATGCAATATTAATTAGTTCAAACTTACCTTTTTCTTTATGGGGTGAAGCAATATTGTCAACATGTTATATTTTGAACAGGGTTCCCAGAAAGAATAAAAAGGTGACTCCCTTTGAACTTTGGTTCAAAATAAAACCTAATTTTAGTAGACTAAAAGTTTGGGGTTGCCTTGAATATGTTAGGAAACCAGACCCTAAGAGACCAAAATTAGGTGTCAGAGCCTACAAATGTGCTTTTATAGGTTATTCTCATAATAGTGTAACATATCGATTCTTAAATCTAGACACTTTTGAAATTATAGAATCTGTAGACGTAGAATTTTTTGAGCATTTGACGAGATGTAGTGTTAATCATCATAATATAGTGCCAAGTTTAATTCAAATTTGTACTACTTGCTTCAAATAAGATAAAATTAACAACGAATTATGAGAACTCTACTGCTTAATTTGTTTGCCAAGTGTATTTAGTTTCATAATCTATTTCCATTAGTAGTAGGAGGGAGGTTGAGAGTACACCAACTTTTGTGTTAGGTTTGTATGTATGTTATTTTCTTTCCTTCACCAAATTACATTTTGCTTCAATAGGAAGATAAATAGGTTTCAATGTTGTATATATTGATCTCTTACGTTTTATTGGTCTTTAATCAGCGGGGGGACATACGAAGAAGTTATTATTTTGATTCTTCAATGTTGATTGAGTTCGGAAGAGATTCAGGAAAACAAAAAGGAGAAGTTGTTCATTTCGGTACTATGATCTCTATGTTTATCTAATACATGTTTTTGTTTGATGGTTGTTTTTTGTCGAAATTGTTTGATGGTTGTTGAAATGTTGTTTGATGCTTCTACGCGAAATGCAATTGGATTTCTCTTATAGATCAAGTTTTTTTTTGAGAGTTATAGATCAAGTTTCGGAGTGTTATGAATAAAAAACACCCACCGTTTCTTGTATATTGAGAAAGTTATGCAAGATAAATAAAACTGTATATTTCTTATTTTCTTATTTTACCTGTGCCTGCACCGTGAGTGATGTAGACGTATTGTGTTTGATTTTTCTAGATATCAACTTATATGTTCCTTCTTAACGTTCAAAGAATTTGTTACAAGATTGATGGTTTATCATGACATGTTTCGAATCTTACATTTATGGGTAAAATATGTTCATGACAATTTCATGTTCAGTTTGATTTCTTCAATAATTTTGTTAAATGTGATTTGTCGTGCTTATACCCTAGTATATATATATATACTAGGGTATAGCCCGTGCCCTACGTGCACGGATTTTCTAATAATTATATTATAGAAGAGTAATAAATAGAGTAAAAATGATAAAGATGTTTAAAATGGAAATATGATACAGAGAGATAGGTTTAAATATATATACATATACAATAAGTAGTTATGGGACATTGTTATGGTCATAAATAGGTAGAGAGATTGGGTAGTTAGAATCGAATTGGTAGATTGGTAGAGAGATTTTAGGGAGAAGAAGATGTGGGCAGTTTTTTTGATATTATTTAAGTCATAAATAGCCTTTAGCATATATCTAATTACGAAATTTGTTATAAAAATCTGACGGACACGAATATCTTATAGATAAATCGTACGGTCAAGCTCAAAAAAAACCATTGCACTATATATAATAGATATAAGTACACGCGAGGGATTATCAACTAAATAAGTTATACAGATAACTAAGATGTTAACAACTTTAATCTAGTCAAACTAGATCTTTGTGGTTTTCTTGGTTTGCATCTTTCTCATCTCGGGTTGATGAAGTCTGCCAGTCTCGGGCCACCTTGCTGGACTACTCGAAGTTGTTAATATCTCCCCTCCGTAAACCCGGTTGGATGCCGACTGTAATCCCCTCCCTGTAACACTCAATTAGAATCGGTAAGAGTTGAATTTGCTAAAAAATACTAAAGAAAAGAAATTAAAACATAGACAATTCAAGACAGCAGCATTAACCTGTAGACTCTGTCTGAAGCTTGCTCCAACGCCGTTCTTGTTTTATCACATTGAAGATTCGAGAGCCCATCAACCTCTACGCACGTTAATCGCTCAAGGCATCTTAATTCAGGATATTCTAGCTTTGGAAGGAAACCCTTGAAGTTGTAGCACCAGTTAATCATGAGAGTGTGGAGTTGAGGTTGTAATATTTTTCGTGGAAGAAAATCAACTTCTCGAATTCCTTTTATCTTGATACTTTCTAGACCAGTCATGTTGATATTCAATACTTTGACATTGCTGAATGAAATCTCCAACTTCTTTAGACAGGGAAAGATAGTTGGCAACCTAGTCAACTCTCGGCAACCATTAATCACCAAACTTTGAAGCATGGGAAATGAATAAGAAGAAGAAGAAGAAGAAGGAGATGAATAAGAAGACTTCTCAATCCATTGTAGTAAGTTTCTCATTTGACGTAAAGTAAGTGATTTCAAGTTAGGAAGCTGCCCAAGTCCTTGAAGTTTTTCACATCTGTTCCAATTACCGAGATCTAACACCTCCAAATATTCTAGATACGATGAGATATTAGTAGTTATCCATGATGGAAGTTTTAGACCATTATAGCCAATAACCTTCAAGTGCTTCACATTAGAATGAGGTCGGAGGCCTTCTAATACACCATCTTCATCCAGATTTTCACCAACATCGCCTTTGTACATATACCTCTCAAAACGTAAAAAATCCCACTCTAGTGTCAAAGAGGTAATATTTGGTTTTTCTTTTAATTCTGCTCGTTTGGCTTCCTCTGTTCCACCTCTTACCCTCTCCAAATTAAAGATACTTAACTTGCCACAGATTTGGCCTAGACCTCCTAGCTCTCCAATGCCACCACCACATGACCCTCTGTTTTCCCTCACCACATAGCCATTTAACGTTTTAAGACAAGTTAGCAGACCGATTCCTAAGAATGTATCTTTCGTGTCCCTGCGGTACTTAAGACTTGTCAACTTTGTCCAATTTCCAATGTAACTTGGAAGCTCACAATCTTCCCCTAAATCTGCTTCTACTAGATTGCGTAGGCCGGTAATGCACGACTCTGGTAGTACTTTGATTCCACTACCCTGTAGGTTGAGGTACCTAAGAAGTTCCAGTGCTCCAATCTCTTCGGGTAGTGCTTCCAACTTTTCGCAGTTTTCAAGTTGTAATGTTCTCAGGCTTTTAAGGCCACCTAAACTGTTAGGCAAACGTCTTAACCTTGTATATGAAACATTGAGTAACCTTAAGTGTTTCAGAGCTCCCAAGTCTTCCGGTACCTCAATTAGATTTGTACAACGTGCAAGGTTCAACTCTTCCAAATCATCACAACTAGTTATGGAGGAAGGTAATTCGTAAATTATTGGACTAGCGAGAGAAAGGTGTTTAAGATGTTTCAGATCTCCAATTTCATTAGGTAAACCATGTAATTGAGAGCAATAGCCGAGGTCTAGGGTCTTCAAGTTTGACAGGCTAGTGATAGACATGGGCAACTCTTCCCCTACAAAACCATTTAGATGAAGGTGTCTTAAATTTTTTAATCCTCCAATGTCCTTTACAAGATCTCCCATTCCTATGGTCTCTTTTAGTACAAGTGTTTGCAGGTTATAAAGACTACCAATGCTCAAATTGTCTACTTTAAGAACACATTTCGAGAGGTTAAGATATCTTAAGTGTTTCAACCTCAGGACTGAAGAGCGTAAATGTGTAATCTGTGAATCAGTCACATCTAATACACGCAAGTACTTACTAGTAAAGACATGATCAGTTTCGACCACCACATTTGCATTAAAGGTAAGTAAAGTGCGGAGTTTTATCGGAAGTTTTGTAGGAAGTTTTGTTAAGTTTATCTCGTCAAAAACCACGCCTACACGACGAGCTTCAGAAGATATGTCTCCCATCTTTCTAGCCTTCACGTTTAAGCACTCATTATTCTCACTGACGCTTTCTGCCACATCATGTATGAGATCGTGCATCTTGTAATACTTGTCCCCCTTTGGTGATTTTTGAAATAACGAATTTCTTAACAAAATGTCAAAATTTTCATTTCCGACTTCTTCCATTAATGGTGATGGAAGAAAGCCTTCCGCCATCCACAATTGGATCAGAGTTTCTTTCTCGAACTCCCAGTCTTTTGGGAATATAGAACAATACGAGAAACATCGTTTCAAATGAGACGGCAAATGATGGTAACTTAATTTAAGTATTTCTTTTATTCTACTATCACTTTCTTTTATATCCATTATCCTATCGCGCCTTATGTTCTGCCATTCGCTTTCTTCTTTCCGTTTGTACATAAGACATCCTAATGTTTTTGCCGCAAGAGGTACACCGCCACATTTGGCCGCTATTTCTTTTCCTAGATTTATCATATGTGGGTTCGTTAATTCTTCGCCAGGAGGAAATGCTCGGTGCTTGATAATAGACCAACAACCTTCGTTTGATAATATTTGTAAATTATACGTAGAACTCGCTCCCTTAATATTGGATGCAACTTTATCACTTCGTGTAGTGACTAAAACTTTGCTTCCTTGAGCACCACCTATTAAACGACTTCTAAGACTCTCCCATTCAATAGCATCTTCGGTCCACATATCATCGAGGACTAAGAGATACTTCTTACCACTCAACTCGTTTCGAACTCTGCCTACCAACTTGTCAGTAGTTGGTATATCATGGCAAGTGGATCCGGTAATGGATCCAATGATATCCCTTAAGATTCGACTAACATCAAACTCGCTATTAGACACACAAATCCATATTCTTAGATCAAAATGTGTCTGTACTAACTCGTTGTGATAGACTTGTTGGGCAAGTGTTGTCTTCCCAATCCCCCCCATACCTATAACGGGTATGACGGAAAAAATTTCATTAGCTGATGATTTAAGCAACAAGTCAACTATGTTCGATATGTCTTTCTCCCTTTCGACAATAATTTCGGAATCATCTCCGTACGAATCAGTTTCTCGGTCAAGTTTGACAAAACGGCTAGTAGTAGTGGTGGTTAGGATGAAGTGAAACCTACCCATATCTTTGGTAATTTCATCTAACGTTTTGTTGATACCTTTGACTTTTTGAGTCAACTTGAAAGCAAATTTGGTTTTTGAAGCTAAATTGCATACCTTGTTACGGTTCATTACCTCTCGACGCATGGATTCGTATGCAAATTCGTCAAGAATGTCGTCGGCATCATAAGCAACATCTCTAAGCCATTTCAGCCAGATCCTGATAGGTGTTTCAGTCTCTTGCCGCTTCTCTGCTTCGGATATTACTGCCAAAATCATCTCCAAAGTCTTCTCTAGTCTTTTAAGATCATGTTTCACATTCCAAAGCATACCAGTCTCTTTTGCACCAAGCCGACATAGTTTCTTTACGATTTCAGTTACACCATTAACAATTAGACCTTCAACAATAGGCATTCTCTCTGTCTCTCTCTAATGGTTAGATGATCAAGTAACTAGCTATAAGAGTTTGTTCTCCTAAAGGTCTATTTATGCTTTTCAATTTTTCTCAACCAATTGATTTGGTTAGTCTATGTATGAATATACAATAGTAGTAGTCAATTTATTAGGCTAATTCAACTTCAAATGGGAAAGCACATTTATATATGCACATTTATATATGTGGTTTAATTTTGGGTAGTTCTAAAATGAAAAATGAGTGAAAAACCCAAAAATCTAGACCCTAATAAGAAAAAAACCCACTAAAAAATAATAATGTCAAAAAAGCCCATTTTAAAAACATTTTTCAAAATGTTCATAACATATGTAATTATGTTGTTAACAATACAACATATTTTTTTCATAATTCCATTTTTACCCTTATATGTTGACAACATATATCATTGTGTTGTTATAAAATGTTGACAATCTATTATATAAAACAGAAGGGAAAACGATGACTGGGACAAGCATCCTTATATAATTATGCATATTGTCTAGAAGCCCTTCTCAATATTTAAAATATAGTCCTTCGTAGAATAAAAGTTACCTATTTAAAAAACAATAATCTTTTCCTTCTTAGAAATAAAATAACTAATTTAAGAAAAAAAGAAACAAAATAAATTTCAAGGGTTAAAGAAAGAAATTAAAATCTCTCTCTCTCAATAAAATAATAACTAATTTAAGAGAAAAGAAACAAAAAAATAATACCAAAAAATGATAACTAACAAAAATCTCTCTCTCTCAGTAAAATACAAAATAAATTTTGTAACATTTGATTGATATAAGTGTTCGTGCCCTAGGGCACGGGATATACCCTAGTATCTATAATATTGTCCCGACTTATTATAAAATGTTGGCGTCATATATAATTATGTTCTTAACAACATATATAATGTATTAGTCAAAATATTATTTGTTTGTTAACGGATTTGTTAAATACAAAGGATAATATGCATAACATTCTAATTTTTGTAAAGGACAAATAAAAGAATGCTTTAGTCTTTATATTTATGTCGAAAGCAAAACAAAAAATGCGGAACCATTTATTTTTTCACAAGACAAATCGGAAAATGTTGTAGCCAAAATGTTTTTGTTAGTTTGTCTATGTAAAATGCAAAAGAAAAAAATGCGAAATATTTTGGCAAAAAAATGTCTAAGCAAAAACAAATTTGCAAAAATATAGAAATTGTTGAGACAAACTAAGATTTGTTCAGAAGTTTACAAAATTGTCGAGAGCAAACCAAAAATTGTTCAGAAATGTTCAAAATTGTTTTTGACGTTTGTTTGGGCGAAAAATTTCATTTTGGTGGGTAAAATTGTATTTTTACCTACTGAGTTTTTTCCTCATTATTATTTAGTATTGGGCCTGATTCTCTTTAACTTCCCCATTTTGGGCCTTATAATTACCAACCCGTTCTAAAATGGCTCAACTTCTTTGAACAAAAAAAAAAAATAGCTCAACTTTATTGTTTTTGACATTTTCTAATGTGGGAGGAATTTTATGGGTAAACCGGGCACCTATAGCAATAAAAATGGGATGCTTGTAGAACTTTCCTATTGTTTTTGGCCTAGCCGGTTGACTGGCATCTAACTTAAGACAAGTTGAGATAAAATTAATATTATGAGTTATTTAGTGATTAGACCCCATTTGTTTACCAATATTAGGAGTTCGCTTCCAAAATGATAATGTTTCAGGGGTTAACATCTATTTCCTCTTTTTCCTTTAGAAACTCGTTAAGTAGCTCGTGTGCCACTCACATGTGTTTTTCCTGACGAAATTGCCCTCCTCATAACCGCTGGTTATTTAGTGATTCAACCCCATTTATTTATCAATAGTAAGGGTTCACCCCCAAGTAAAAATTATCATGTCATTATTCGCCGAGGAATAGGTGTGATGACCAAATAGCATAACTCCCTATACTTTATTATTTGTGTGATTGTTTACTTTCATTACTGTTTTTAAGACTCTTTAGATCTCCATCGTAACAAAATGGAACAGAAATATAATCATACATTCAAACTTTACTAGCATACATTCAAACTTTACTTGTGTATGTATAAGACTTGTGTATTGGGACGGATTTACGGTGCCAACTCATACGCAAAGATTCCAGAGTGAAGTACAATTAGTACAAAATTTTATTCCAAACTAGGATTTGGCGAAATCACTCAAAACTCACCTAGATACGAATACTCGAGTAGGCCCTCTACGGGCATTGCCTCCTTTATGTGCAAGGTAGATATAAGTCTACATCCTCCAGAGAAGTATTCATGAACTGTTTATACCTATCATTTAAGTTTAACTTATAAGGGTAGAAAAAGGAAACAAAATAGCAACTCAGAAACCTATATCTATATAATTTTGTTCATATTACCGTAGTTTGTGATGCATTTTTTATTTTTGAATTGTTCAGCGTGTGCCTCGAACCCCTGACCTCTAAGGTGGAAGATTATTCCTCTTACCACTCCAACCAAGGGTTGTTGGCAACTTGTGATGCATTTGAATCTTCTGTACTAGATATTCCGAAAATGAGAAACACTCGGAAGTGAAAACTGAAGATATCTGCTAATGTCTTCTAGTTTTTGCATTGTATTGTCATCATATGCAGGCTCTGAAAGCTGCTGGCCATGTCTGGTTGCTAGCGAATTTTGACTCTCAAGAACATGTCGCATACACTAACGATCCGAGAGTACCAATGAAGGTCGATGATGATTAAAAGTTGCTCTTTCGAGGGGTTGAGCTGCCCCGCGACATGATAGATATTGATTGGGAGTGGACCCCTAATATTGAAAAATAAATGAGGTCTAATCACTAAATAACCCGACGATTCTGAGGAGGACAATTTCGCCAGAAAAAACACACGTTAGTGGCACAAGCGCTACTTAACGGGCTTCTGACGGAAAAAGAAGAAATAAGGGTTAACTCCTAAAATATTATCGTTTTGGGGATGAACTCCTAATATTGATAAATAAATGTGATATAATCACTAAATAACCCTAATAATTTTCTTCGTCGCTCAATTTCTAACTATGTGATTGATTGCCACCCACCAAGTTCTTAAATTAATGTAATAGAGCATTACCTATCAGGGTTTAGGTGACGAAAATCAATTACCTCATATGTATTCATAACCAGTATGGGTTTGGACTAAAAATGATTGGGTTTAAGTAATTTGAAATAGGATTTCAGTTACACCATCAACAATTAGACTTTCAACAACGGCCATTCTCTCTGTATGTCCCTCTCTCTCAATGAACCAACCTGGTTAATTTATATATGAATAATGAATATGTAATAGTAGTCGTCAACACTTAGTTGTCTAAGTGGTCGAAAGTGTTGACATAAGCTACAAAATCTGTAAGTCTAAAGTTCGATTCTCACAAGAGATGTAAAGAATTTATGGTTTTTGAACTTAAATAATAAAAAGTATAAATAATAAGTCTGTTGAGTTTAGGCTTCTTTCATTTGTAGTTTTAACTTCGACAGTTATCGTGCTTATTGCATTTTAGTGATGTATCAATATCATGTAGTAACTAACTTGGTCCATTTCCAAAAAATATTAACGATACAATAGTAGTCAACTTATTAGGCTTATTCAACGCGTAATGGGAAAACACATTGCATATATGGTGTAATTTGCGGCGCGCCTATAGAACTTCCCTATTATTTTTGTCAAAGAAGTGTCATCGAATTTAATACAAGTTGAAATAAATTAATGTTTTTTTTTAATCATTGAAATGGTGGAAAGATAATTAATTCCCGCCCACTTAGATCTTAAGTTAAGTATTATCAAAATGGGTTTGGGTGGAGGAAACCTATTACTCATATTTCCTCCATCTCATATTAGAGTCCTACTTTAGAATTCTAATCTTTTTATATATATTTTGTTCTTCCATTTGTACATTTATGGTAGAAAACAGTCTTTAATTTTTTTCATATATTTGTTCTCAATGTATTGACTACAAAGTCAAAATTATACTTTCTAATATTGTCTTTTCGTTTTTTTTTCTCTAATTTCTAATTTTTTTCAATTTCTCTCTCTAGATCATGGCCCGACACGTCAGTACGTCGGAATTTGATCGGAGCCCGTCTCGAACATATCTCATTTTCCCAAATTATTGACTAATTTATTGTCCCAAGTAATATGAAATAAGATTTCAGTTACACCATTAACAATTAGACCTTCAACAATCCCTATCCTCTGCCTCACTATTGACTAAATATGATTAAGCAACTAACCAGGGTAAGAGCTAGTTCATCAAAAAAAAAATATAGGGTAAGAGCTCATTTTCCCAAATGTCAATTAATTTATGCTTTTGTGTTTCTCCTAATGAATTGACTTGACTAGGTCTATGTATGAATATGTCGTTGCAGCCAATTTATTAGGCTAATTCAACGTGAAACGGGAAAGCACATTATAATTTTGGACTAATTTTGGTGAATTGTTAAGGCACTTTGTTTTTCTTGTGTCTTACATGCAATATTTGGGAGGGGTTTATGAAGGCCAGCGCTTTGGGGAAAGCTAAATAGTTTCCGGGGTGTTAAGACTTGGTCAAAAATTAGTTAATTTTGTTTGACAATTTTATTTAGGGGAAAAGCAAATTACTTCTCCACTTCAGCTCTCTCTCTCTCCACCACACCTCTATCTTCCCCGATTAGGTCGCCGGCCGCCATTAAATTTTTTTTTTTTCACTCTCTCTCTCTAGAAACTCCGGCGAAGGGAAATCCCTTCGCCAGAGTTTCTAGAGAGAGAGAGAGTGAATCTTTTTTTTTTTTTTTTAATGGTCGCCGGCCGGAAAATTTTTCGGCCGGCGACCAAATCGAAGAAGACAAAAAGAGGTGAGGTGAGGTGGAGATAGAGTGAGGTGAGGTGGAGAGAGAGTGAGGTGAGGTGGAGAGAGAGTGAGGTGAGGTGGGGTGTTTTTTTTTTTATTTCCCCTTAAAATTTATTTCCCCTGAAAATCTCTAAAATTCTACATATTCCCTTTAAAATTTCACACCCCGGAAACTATTTAGCTTTCCCCAAAGCGCTGGCCTTTATGAATAAACAGAAAATCTATAACAATAAACCGGGGTGCGGCATGAGTAAAATTCATGAAAGCTAAATATTATCCTAACTCCAATACTCCAGGCCCGACGAAACAGCATCACTCATGGATTTGGAAAAACATTAGTAAAAACCTCAATCAAATAAAAAATCTATCTATATGGGAAGTCCACACAGGGGAAGACATTAATATATGGCAGGATATCTGGATTCCCACTATGAATAACCCAATCCCAAACCAAAATAACTCAAACCTGACCACAGTGTCTCAATTAATTGAAAACAACGAATGGAACGAAAACCTACTGAATGGAAACTTTGATGATACTACTAGGAAGTTAATAAGAGCTATCCCATTTCTATGAATGGAAAGGATGAACTGAAATGGAGACTCACAGAATCTGGACAATACACAGTTAAATCTATGTACAATCATCTTAGAAGGGAAAACCTTACTTTATCACCAAACAACTACAACTGGAAATTCATATGGGATCTACCCATTATACCAAGAATAAAATTATTTATTTGAAAAATTTGCACAAATGCTTTACCTGTAAAAGAACGCATAGGAAAATATATAGGTAATAACTTCCAGTGCCATATATGCCCAACAACTGAATGTACGGAGCATGCATTGCTCCACTGTACTATAGCCAAAAATGTATGGTTCCATTTTAACATTATCTCGGAGAATATTATTTCAATTAAGGAATGGATTCTCTTGGCAAAACTCGGAATATAGGTGTAATACGAAAAATAAAACTCACTTTGCTACAATTCTATGGGTACTTTGGAAGATTAGATGTGAAGGGTGTTTTCAACACAATCGAAATGATACCAATTCAATTATTAAAATGATACTCCACTTTCCGGAAAACAAGAGGAAATTTCAATAAAGACCACTCCTTCAATAGAGAAATGGGAACCTCCAACGACTCCGTTCATCAAAATTAATGTTGACGCTTCGTTTACTTCAGTAGAATCTCAAGTAGGAATAGGACTCATCATACATAATGCAGAATTAAAATTCATCGAAGCAGTAGCGGACATCACCAGAGCTAGAAACAGTGAAGAGAGTGAGGCGTTAGCCATTCTCAGAGGCATGACATGGGCGAAAGAAAATGAACACAAACATATTATCATTGAAAGTGATAATCACAACCTTATCAAGCACCTTCAAGATAAAAGGCACAAAATCCGGCGGCAATCTGAAGAGCATCTCAACATTATACGGGACATAGGAAAATATTTTGAAAGCATCATCTTCATGCACGCCAAAAGAAAATTAAACTCTCAAACAGATCAGTTGGCTAAATGGGCCCGAAAGAAGATCAAGCGCCGAATAAGGAATAATGTTCCTTTTTTTTTTAATTAAACAGTATTGTAATAGTGTTTTAGTTTAATTAATATTATGCACTCTTTAACAGAAAAAGAAATAAACCGGGGCGTCTAGAGAACAACCATATTTTCATCAAAAAAAAAAAAGAGACCGACCATATTATCTTTGACCTAGCAAGTGGAGTCATTTAATATTAGCCGAAATAAGTTAATAATTCATTATTGATATTCTGGAAACAAATTCATTGCCCACCCACTAAAATCATAAATTAAGTTAATAGAGAGGTATGAGGGTTTGGGTGAAAATAAAACCTATTACCTCATATGTTTACAATTAGACACTAGAACAATCACCATTCTCTCTCTCTTTAATGATTAAATGATCAAGCAACTAACTAGGGTTATTATTTCATCAAAAAAAAAAAAAACTAACTAGGGTTAGAGGTCATTTCCCTAAGAAAGTCGTTATCATGAATGTCGTGTGCCCATATTGTTTATGTTCATAATAAAGTCATAGTCCAAAGCAAATGCTGGAAGGAAGAAGACAGGGGGCAAAGCAGAATAAAAGTCTATCTTGCCTTTTTAGTGGTGTGTTGGGCCAAGTTACAGAGCTTGGCTCACACTTTTTTTTTTGTTCGTTGAAAAAGTTTGGCAACTAGGAGAGGTCATTGTTGGAAATTTTCAATAATTTAATAATCCATTGCATGTCTTGGGGGGAAGATGGCAGTAGTCCATCTCCTCAAGAAATTGAATGGGTGCATGTCCATTCAAATTGATGACTGTTGCATCAAATGGATGCATCCCATGGGATGAGATGCATCCATATCTTCTCACTTGGATAAATTAAGTGGTAATCCACCATCCAGGGGAGAGATGAACCAAATTCCCTCTCTCTTTGTCTCTCTTGCTCTCGAATTTTATATTTGATTATGGACCGTGTAGGTTATCTTGGATTTATCTATCAAGTTATTTGGCAAAGTTCAGAGTTGATTTTTGGCATTACCAGTTTATTAATACAGAGTGTTCTTGTTATAACTAAAAGTCGCGGAAGCTATCGAACCTATCCTAGAAATTGATCCGACTATGAAGATTATTCGAAAAGCTAAGTCAAAATCTAAATATGCAAACAGAATTTACGAGGTTCGGCCTAAAGCGTACGTCCTCGGGCGAACAAGAAATCTTTATTGAAGGATAGATGAAGACGACTAACACAACCCGCAAGTTCGTCCCAAGATGGTACCGTATAGAAATTAACCTCTATACTAAATCTT
>BEHA01050087.1:21408-53342 GCA_002897215.1 Eschscholzia californica subsp. californica
GAAGAACCCTCTTCCATTCTACATGTGAATAATTTGGATTTTAAGTAGACCCGATTCGTTAAAGTTTTCGTCATGAAACTGCTTTCTAATTTTAACCACACACCCGCCGCCGTTGTTTCTTCGTCTACTATGAACGCCACGTCCCTCTCAAGACACAACAAAATGGTAGCCCGTGCTTCGAGATCTAACTCCTCCCAATCCTCATCTGACATATCTCCTGGTTTCTTTCCCGTCAACGTCTTGTGTAATTTCTGCGAGATTAACAGATTCTTCATCTGCATCCGCCAATAAGAAAAATCGTTTTTCCCATTGAACTTCTCTATCTCATATTTCCCTGATTTGACCGTACCACTTCTCGATCCCATCTTCTTATTCGTTCAATCTCAACAAGGCTCTGGTACCAATTGTTGGTACTAAAAGTCGCGGAAGCTATCGAACCTATCCTAGAAATTGATCCGACTATGAAGATTATTCGAAAAGCTAAGTCAAAATCTAAATATGCAAACAGAATTTACGAGGTTCGGTGATGCAGGGGCACCCGGCGTGGAGACTATTTCCATGACCGGACCCGGTCATGGACCAACCGGCCAGAGAGAGTAGAATTAGGAAGTCCTTATTTTAGTATGATTATTAATTAATTTAGGTTTAGGAATTATGCTATTTTAATATTTCCAATAATTGGAAAGGTTCATATTTGAGTCCAAGTTATTTAGGCAGTTGCAGTATTTAATTATTTAGAAAGTCTAATTCAAGTCTATCTAGGAAAGTCCAAAATCCTATAAAAGGATATCTAGTTTGTCTATTATTCTCAGATTGAGAGAAAAACCCCATTGAAGTTTTAATCAAGTTTATTATTTAGAGTTATTTGATCTTTATTTTCATCGTTCTTACTTAATTATTCATCTCTTTTAATTCTGCTGCGTTTCTACATCAAGTGGTATCTAGAGCCAGGTTAATTCTGGATTTTTTTTTTTATCGTGAAGGTTAGTTTTTATATCAATGGATTCTTCGTCCTATAGTGATGAAAGTTTTTTTGAAGATCGATCGAATTACGAGGAAGATGATTTATCTTACCAAGATATTTATTTCAATGATCAACAAGAAAATAACTTCTCCCACTATGGGGCAGAAAATTTCGATGAGTCAAGTATGGATGATTTTGGATACGAATTAGACTATTCAAAACACAACTCCGTAGACAAAATAAATACAGAAGAAAATCATCATAATCCAAAAAAGCATTCGGCATGTTTATATGTTTGGAAACCCGGAGGCAAACCTAGTACGTCTTATTTTTCGTATCATCCTTCTTCATCTTGTTATATCTCTAAGGAACAACCACCACCCACTGCCATTACTTCTATGTTTTCACAAAACACGGATATTTTTTTCACTCCATCCATGGCTATATCTTCACCATACTCTAACTTTAGTGAAGCTCCACCATATACACCACCACCACCACCACCACCGTATTACCATTCTTATTTGCCACCAAGCCATTCACCACCATATTCACCACCGCTGATGGAACAGCAACAACAATGGGCTATGTTGCAACCTTACCAAAATCAAGCTACACCTCCTGTTTGGAACCAACAACAACCACCACAACAAGCTCAACCTTACATGATGCCTCAACAACAACAACAACATTCGTATCAAACCTCTCCACCAACTAGTGTCGATGAGGTTCGAACTCTTTGGATTGGTAATCTGCAACCTTGGATGGAAGAGAGTTATATTCATGGTTATTTTGCTCATACTAGAGAGGTTGTTAATGTGAAAGTAATTCGTAAGAAGCAAACGGGTCAATCTGATTGTTATGGTTTTGTTGAGTTTATAAGTCATGATGCAGCAGCAAGGATTTTACATACTTATAATGGGGCATTGATGCCTAATGTTGAGCAAAATTTTAGAATGAATTGGGCTTCTTTTGGTTCAGGAGAGAAGCGTCAAGATAGCAGTGCTGATTTCACAAAATTTTTAGGGGATTTGGCTTCTAATGTTACTGATTATACTTCACAAGAGACTTTTAAGAGTCGTTATATTTCTGTCAAAGGTGCAAAAGTTATTACTGATAGGACACTTAGACGATCGATAGGATATGATATTGTCGTACAAGAGGAGGATTTCGACGAAGAAGAAGAAGAGAAAGCCGAAGATACGTTCACTGAAGAAAATTCAGATGATATTAAAGAAGAACGCGATGAAAATCGCAGCCCTAATTCTGATCATTCTTCTACTTCGACATCCAACCCTACTACTTCAATCGAACCTATTGTTGATCAGAGGGAAGCTCAATCACAATGGGAAAAACCTATTTTTGATGAGCATAGAGTCGAACCTCATGTAATGGGAGAGAATATTGAAAGTGAACCTGAAGAAGAAAAAGAAGATTACGAAGAAGTTGAAGAAGTCGATCACGAAGAAGTTGAATACGAAGAGGTTACTCACACCCGAGCAGCTCCTTCTCAAGCCGATTTGCTGTTGCAAAACTACACAGTTATTAAGGAGAAGTTTCAATCCAAAAAAAAGGCCAACAACATGGATCCTCACAACCCTCATCTTTTTGCAAGCCGTGCTCAAGCTAACATCATCATTAATTTCGCTGAAGTTGTCGCTGATTCAAATAGAGCAATTGCGTTGGATCCTTCAAGCCACCATAAGCCAGAGGACGTGGCAGTGACAATATTTGCTAAGGGAATACCAACTATCAATGTTGGTGTTGGATTTGGTGAACATATATTAGATGTTAGCAGTGAGATCCTTGCTCCTCTTCAATCTTATCCACCTAATCAGTCTTCTCTTGTCTTGGTTAATGATAACATGGACCATTCCTTCCAATACCAAGCCTTAACATATTGGAATTTGATGAATAACGGTGGTGGCAGCAAGAGAGAGGAGATTAAAGCTATCGGTTCGAACTTTTGCGATGGAAATTCAAGTGGTTTTCAAGGGTTTTATCCAAACCAACCCACACTGCTTCATGGACTAATGCGTGTGGGAAATTCTTCTTCTACAATGGGAAGGAAGTGGAGCTCTGGCAATGGTTACGACGAATCATACTTTGGTAGTAGAATCTCTATGGCTATGAATTCGCCGAGTAGTGATAATGTCGGATTTCATAAGTTGACAAAATATGATAGAATTATGTTCTATAAACTTCATGAAGATGAACGTGGGAAGGAGGATTTTGGGCGTCATATCAACACTACACGTTTCCACCTCGGTAACTTAATTGAAGTTGGTTACGTTTATACTTTGGTTGTTGACGACGAATTTTATGAAGATGTCGAGATGAAGGTTCTTCATTCACTCAAGATAATTTTGATTCAATCATTGGCATATGAGATTGAATATGAGGTTGGCGTTTTCTTACATATTAGTATCCATCACTTCCAAGACAACCTTCGTTCGAAGTGGGAGTTGCGAATCGCCTTGGTGAAATTCAATCTTATGCGGATACATCCAGCTTTTCTTAATCAATCGGTTCGGGACGAACCTCTTGAGGGAAGGGGATGCTGATGCAGGGGCACCCGGCGTGGAGACTATTTCCATGACCGGACCCGGTCATGGACCAACCGGCCAGAGAGAGTAGAATTAGGAAGTCCTTATTTTAGTATGATTATTAATTAATTTAGGTTTAGGAATTATGCTATTTTAATATTTCCAATAATTGGAAAGGTTCATATTTGAGTCCAAGTTATTTAGGCAGTTGCAGTATTTAATTATTTAGAAAGTCTAATTCAAGTCTATCTAGGAAAGTCCAGAATCCTATAAAAGGATATCTAGTTTGTCTATTATTCTCAGATTGAGAGAAAAACCCCATTGAAGTTTTAATCAAGTTTATTATTTAGAGTTATTTGATCTTTCTTTTCATCGTTCTTACTTAATTATTCATCTCTTTTAATTCTGCTGCGTTTCTACATCATTCGGCCTAAAGCGTACGTCCTCGGGCGAACAAGAAATCTTTATTGAAGGATAGATGAAGACGACTAACACAACCCGCAAGTTCGTCCCAAGATGGTACCGTATAGAAATTAACCTCTATACTAAATCTTCGACGACCGAGAAATTAAACACCGCTCAAAAACTATGAAAAATTTCTCTCACTCTTGCTCTCTCTCTAGCTCTCTAAAGAAGAGTTGTTGTTGCTTGTGTTGGTGTGTTGATTACAAAGCACTCAACCCCTATTTATATATATTATAAGCCAAAAAATTGGAAACTGCCTATTGAGCCAAAAAATTGGAAACCATCCCAATTTGGAAACTGCCTATTGCTGCCTCTTAAACCTCCTCTTCAATTTTTAGAAACTGCCTCTTACAGTTCTTGGTATTGGTCAAAGCATACATACTTTGGACCCAGCAGTTGTTGAAGGGTTTCATCGTATCCTGAACCGTTGTGTACTCGTGGTTTCATTCTAGAAGGGGGCAAATTACTGTCTAGAAGAATCGATATTATCGAGCTTTGAAGTCTAGTGATCAACATTATCTTATTCATCGACTATCTTCCACATTCCATTTCAACTTAAACATCAATTTTTTCCAACAATTTTAGACAGGAAGTTATTTCAATGAACATCACGCCATATGATCACATGAATCCAGTGGATGAAAATAAGCAGAACACCTGTAAGTAATTTATTTAAATTTGATGCATGATTTTATATGATTGACTGGAGTAGTTTGATATCCAACAATATTTCAAGTGAGTCATCTCCTGCTAACATCTTCACATTTTTTATACTACAAGAACGCAAGCATGCATGTGAACCATGTAATTATATACGTCATATCACATATTATATATAATTTGTTTTTAACATATTTAGGCTGTTTAGATGTTGACCATCTTAAATCATCTCTAAAGTTAATAAACTGATGCCTAACATCGTCAACTTTATTTTTACAGGAAGCTCTATTATATGTTGGCATAACAAGACTAACTTGTTCACTTATAAATGATAAGATGAATAGTGAGCAATTATTAATTACTTCGTTGTCTTGTGATTTACAATAATTGTTTTGTTAAACAAAAGTAAGTGCATCATTTTGTTATCTATGAACATGTGAAACCTTCTAATTAAGATTTTAGAAGAGAAACATTTGAGAAATATGATGGGCCTAGAAAGTTTCCTAAATAGGTCTACACCTGCAAGTGCACGGGTGTCAAGTTGTAAAATTCCGGTAAGACCGGTTCGTTCCTCAGAGACTAAGTCAAATTTCAATTCTAATCTTAAAACTATTAGGTCTTCAAAAAAATGGTTTGATTGATAATAATTTTTTTCAAATAATAAAAAGATAAATAGCAATTCAAAATTAAATAATACTAAAGTTGATATTCAGATAAAGGGAACCTAGGGTTTTTCGAATCCATCCATGTAATCAATTCTAACGACAATTTAATTTTGATCTAATTAGAGAGTTCTTTATATAACTCAGATTTTTAGTCCATGAACGGTCTAAAAACCCGAAAGATTTTATCGTTAAAATAATAAAAACTTTAATAAATTTATCGAGAATATAATTATTATGACTTCATCTAAAACCCTTAGATAGGTAAGATTAGTTACTCATAGGCATTATGTAAAAAGAATTGGAAAATAAAGTAAAGAATCGGAGAGAAAACACCTTTTTTCGCCTTTTTTTTCCTTCTGCGCAGCCAAACAAAACCTTACGGAAAATTATTTTCTCGTCTTCCCGGAAACGATTTCCAGGTGAGAAAATAATTTTCCTTCCCTGGTTTTTCTTCTCCTTATCTGTTTTCTCTTATTTCTCTTTCCAAACTTCTCTTTATCTCTCTAAACAAACTATTCTAAACTCCCTTTGTGTTTATAGCCGAGATAGATGAAGAAAGAACAAGAAAAAGATGAAGTTTTAATGGAGTTTAATATTCAATCTTTCTCTCTCTACAGTATCTCTCTCTCTCTCTCAACTCTTTCTAGCTAACTTTCTCTTTCTCACTAAAAGAAGAATTAGAAGAAGAAGAAGAAGAAAAGAAACAGAAACAAAAACTCAAATTTTTCTCTCTCTCTCTCTAGCTCTCGGTTCTCTCTCTCTCTACTGTTATCCCTCTCTGTTTTCTCTTTCCCTCACTACAAATCTCTCTTTCTCTCACTGCTAATCCTTCCTTTCTCTCACAAAAAGGATAAGTTACAGGAGAAGAAGAAGAAGGATAGGTGATGATGATGAATGATCTTTTTGTGTTTCTGTTTTTGCTAGCCGTGAGAGATCCTCTCGAATGTCCTTCTCTGTTTTCTATTTGTAGAGAAAAGCCCGACCTCCCCTCTTTCTTTCCTTCTATCTCTATCATCCTTCCCCTTCTTCTTGCTTCTTTGCTTTCTGATTTCTTCTTTCCTTTCTATATGAATCCAAAATCTTTCCATATTTACAACCTTCCCTTCTTTAATTCACGTTCCTTCTCTCTCTCTCTTTATTTCTGTTTTTATTTAGAAGATAAGAGAGGAAGAGGGAGATACGTACACAGCTAGATCACGGGTCGTTGCTGTCAAAGGAGGCTGTTAACCTGCATCTCGGAGCTGCTTAATAAGTTGTGTCTCACGTCCAGGACCAAGGGATTGGGAGGTGAGTTCAGGAGCCGTTCGATTTGGCTGACGTGTCAGGGGCTACCAGAGTATCTTGCATTCGTACATACCGGGTCTGGTACATGCTGAAGAGATCCCGAGTGCTTCCCATGGTGCCCACCGGTATACCGAATGTGGACCACTTAAAATCTGAGCCGCCCGATCTGTATCCCTTCAGCGCGCCACGTGTATCAATTAATCTCATGCTGACCTTGACCAACTGACTTTCACTAAAGCTTTGACCAGCTATAATTCATCCATCCGAACTCCGATTCCACTTCCGCTTTCGCCGACAAGTTTGTCTTGAACTCTACTTTCACATGAGCACTAATATTGACCATAATACCCTTGTCATTAAAATGACCAAAATGCCCCTCAAGTATGTCTTTATCACGATGTTTCCGAAAAATATAAGTGTTTTCACAAAAAAATTTTTTAAGAATTTACCATGAAAGTTTGTCTCCTTTTTCAACTTTTCGGTTCGATTTGTTTACATGTCAAAATTTGTTTTGATTCTTAAAGATATGTCTTTAACATTTCTTCGTCTGCAGACGATTCAGAAAGATGGTGACACTTTTCTATCTGTTAGTTGCAAAGACATTGGTTTAATGAACATATTCATAAATATTTTAGTACAAAGGGTGGATTTTTGACGTGGGTGTTTACAACATGGATAATTATGGTTCTTTCGAAATTTGAGTGCTTGTGAACATTTATGAAAATGTTTCGAAAAAACTTTTGCATTTTATGTGAGATGTGTTTTCAACATTTAGTCTTATTTGTTTACATATTTGTGATTGCTCTAATTTGGTGTTTAGTAGTAAACATTTTTTCATATGTTTTAGACTAACCTGGTTTTTTTTGTTGGTATTAGTCTTTTTACATTTTGTTGTCAACATATTTAAAAATGTTTAAGTATTTCATAATGGCTTTTAATGTTAATAACTTTTCGCAACATTTATGAGTGCTCTGTGTCATTCTATATATGATGTGAACATTTTAGTAAATGTTTAGACTTTTAATATAATTGTGTTTGCATGTCAAAAATTGGTTGAAAATGATTTCATTGCTTTCACAAATTAATATATGTTTGGAATAGATATTAGAATGTCGATGTCCTTTCTGATTGTGATGCTAACATAATTTCAAATGTCCTATGCAAAGGTGTGTATACTGTGAACAATGGAAAAGGAAAGTCAGATGATAAGGAGATTGAAGTCTGACAAAGAAATTATAAAAGAAAGAAGGTGGGGAGTTGAAATCATAAAAGAAAGAAGTGACCCAGAAAAAAAAAAAATGACATTCTTGATCCTTGAAGATAATAGGATTTAAAGGAGATTGGAGAACTTTGTAAACATTTTTGTTACAAATTTTTTGTTATTAATACTTGAAATTTTGTTGTTTACTGATGGGCCTAGAAAGGTTACCCTAAATAGGTCTACATCCGCAAGTGCACGGGCGTCAAGTGATAATTCCGGTAAGTCCGGTTCGTTCCTCAGAGACTAAGTCAATCTATTCTGACTCCTATAACTAATTTGGATTTACTTTGGAAATTGATTTTTGTGATGAGACGATAAAAATAACAAACTTGATTAAAACAACGGAAATATAATTAATGGAGAAACTTATGAGGAGGAAACCTAGGGTTTCAGAATCCACCTTATCATGTATGTAAAATGACCTAGTTTTTCACAATCAAATATTTTTCTTATAACTCAAGGGAAGGCAACCATTCGTACCAAACCTCGGAAAATTATAATCTTTTAAAACGACATAAGCATCTAATACCTTAATTTCAGGACAAATATTCAAGAGATGCTCCAACTATTACATATCAAACCCTAAGCATGATACATTAAAGACTCTAAGTCTAAACATGTAACATCAAATTGTAAGCATAAATAATGAAGGAGATACTATAAAATAAGTGCAAAGAAATTAAATTTATCTATCAAATCACATCGAATATATTTATCGTGAGAAAAATGTCATCCTATCATACAAGATTAAGGCTTCATCCTAACCCTAGATTAGAGAAATTAGCTACTCATCACTAAAGAGATCATAATCATGGTGGGAGAGATAAAAATTAATAACATTAAAGAAAGAAAAAGATTCGGAGAAGAAAACACCTTTTTTTCACTAAATTTCCCTCTGCGCGGCCAAACAGACCCTTAGGGAAGGGTATTTTCTTTCTGGTTTTGCTGATTTCTGCCAAACAGACCCTTAGAGAAAATAATTTTCTCGTCTTCCCGGAAACGGTTTCCTGGTGAGAAAATTATATTCCTCGACTGGTTTTTCTCTCTCTGCTGTTTTCTCCTTCTTTCTCACTCTAACCTTTTTCTTTCTCTCTCTTTAACAATACTATAACTCTCTCTTTTTATCTCTAACAGAAACAAGAAAGAAAGAAGAAGAAAAAGATGGTTTCAATGGATTAAATAATTCAATCTCTTTCTCTCTCTACAAACAGTAATCTCTCTCTCTCTCTCTTAACTCTTTCTATCTATCCTTTTCTCTCTCACAAAGAGAAGGATTAGAAGAAGAAGAAGAAGAAACAGAAACAGCAACGTTTTACTAACTTTCTCTCTCTAACTCGGTCTTATCCTTTCATGGCCGTGAGGAGCTATCTCTTTCTTAACCGAGAGCTGATGATGAGTTCTCTCTTTTTCAATTCGGTTCCAATGAGAGCTCCCCCCCTGATTGATGAAAAAGCCTCTGTGTCTTATAGCCGAGAGAATATATCTCTCTCTCTCTAGCTCTCGAAAATATTCCTACAATGGCCGACTCCCCAAATCCGAGATATCTTTTTCACCTCTCCCTCTCTGTTCTTATAACCGAGTATATCCTCTCGGTTATCTCTTCTCTTCTTTCCTTTCTTCTCTTTTCTTTCCTTTTCTCTCTCGGTTTCTATAGAGAAACTTTCTCTGTTTGAAAAATCTCGGTTTGAAGAAAATTAGAACAGCTCTCGGTTCTAATAAAAGGAAGAAGATGATGATGACGTCAGCTGACGTCATCGAGTCGGGTTGGGCTGTCCGGGTCACGCGTATAGCTTAGTGTACCTCTGGACGTGACAGAAAGTAGCCCGCGCATTCCCTGGTCCATTCGATTTCTTGCCGGATGCATGCCACGTGTCCCTCTTGACTTTTAGTATACCAAATTTGACCCGAACTTTGACTTGCTCTAATTTATTCATCCGGACTCCGATTTGACTTCCGTTTTCGCCTCTGAGTTTGTCATGAACTCTTCTTTTCAATCGAGTACTAAAAATTTCCAGAATACCCTAACCTTGAAATGACCAAAATGCCCTCAAGTGTGTATTTCTTCCGATTTTATCCGTTTTCTATGCTCAATTCTTTAGAAGAAACCTGAGTAAGAGAAACAAACAATTTATCAGAGTAAAGGCTCGAATTGGACTAACTAACCCGAGTTAAGAGATTCAGATGGGACATTTTCATGTCTCATCATTTACTCATCTCATAATGGTTTCAACATTATCGAAGTTCCACAAAACATTAAATAAAATGCTATGAGAAACATCGTTTTTGTATTCATATATTCAAATTCTTCCAAAAGTTGTAAATAATGATTATATACAACACATACCGGATTAATTCCGACAAATATCACATTGCTCTAAACAACATATAAATTGCTCTTTTGTTTTCTAGTTTGTAAGTAACATAAAAATCCTATCTTAGAACAATTTTGTATTTGCTTAAGCATAATCAAATCTCTTATTACATTGAGCATACTACTAGTATTTTTAACTAAATGTTCACAACAAATACCAAATAACTTAGAGCAATCACAAATATGCGAACAAATAATAACAAGTGATGAAAACAACTCAAAATATGCAACCAAATAAGCCTCAATGTTGTCAAAAGTTAACAACATTAAGAGCCACCATGAAATACTGAACATTTTTAATTATGTTCACAACATCTGAAAATTTATACAACGAGCAAAATATGCACTCGAATATCCATCAATGTTGTGAAAATTTATAAACATTAAAAGCCACCAAGAAATACTAAAACATTTTAAAATATGTCGTTAGTACGATTTATACAACGAGCAAACTTAAAAATATTTTATTTATATTTATAGATGTTACCACCAAAATCCAGATTTTGTGCCTCAAAAAAAATTGATTGATGTTTTAAACATTTTAAAATTGTTTTAGAAACAATGTTCATGCAACGAGCAAACTCGAAAATGTTTGATTTATTTAGTCAGTTTTATCGACATTTCCGATTTTGTTCGAAGATAACATCCATTTTTTTGCAAACAAAAAAAATAAAATAAAACAGAACACTATTATCGAACAAATCATATTGACAAATACAACACATCAAAATACTTCTGACACATCTCAGTTTGTTCAAAGCGAAAACAAATTTGCTCTTGTTTTTTCGGTTTTGCAATAAACAAAAGAAGCTTATTGCAAAAGCATCTGCAAATTTCCTCACAACAAAATCCAACCTATATAAACATGTAGTTACAGCAGAAATCCCACTCTAAGAATCCAAAACATTTTGAGTTTTGTTGACACGAAAACAATTATTTTCATTAATTTTCCAATCTTCGTTAAAGTTGTCAATTCTGCCCGTTTTCTTTGTGCAAGTTTCTTCTAGCCCGACTTTAAGGTACATTTAATCTGGACAACTTTTTTATCCCAAGGATGTTTTTCCCCACTCCTTCAACCACCTTTGTTTCCTTCTCATTTTTACCTTTTCTTTCCGCTTTATGGCAGCAAATGGTTCCTTGCATAGGACAATTATAACATTGTTTCAGCTTCAGAAATTTTCCGAAAACATATAGCATGCAAACTTGGACACAAACATAAATGTTGTCAACATTTCACAATTTGATTATTATTCTGAAAACGCGCAGTAACATTTTAAAATATGTCCCAAATAAATAAAAGCTATCAGAGAGCAACTTAATAAAAGAAACCAAACCCTTGGTATAACTAAAACATATTTGAAATTGTTTGGAACATTAATGTACTTGCAGAGAGAAGGATGACAAATGAAGTAATTAAATCTTTATTGCTAATAATAGTTTCGTGCTCAAAGCATAATTGCAAAAACATAAACATCTAAGAAGATGTTGATAGCAAGTTAGGAATTGCAAACATCAACCAAGGAACTGCAACCAAAAAATCATCATTGCCAAAAATATTTATACAAGTTAAAAAACACAATCACTAAGTGAATATGTAGAAAAAAAAACATAGGAGAGAGAAACATGTACGGAAGATCAAAATGTGAACGAGTTTTTTTGGAGCAAGCATTTTCGAATTTGGTCCCTGAATCAACATTGTTTCTACAACATATTTAAAATGCTTAAAACACCAATCAATTTTTGTAAGACACAAAATCTGGATTTTGATGGTAACAACTATAAAAATACAGAAAACATTTTTCAGTTTGCTCGTTGTATTAACATCGTGCTAACAACATATTCTAAAATGCTTACAATACTTGTCAATTTGTCTGTTAAACATCAATATCTACTAAAACGTAATTTCTAGAGAGAGAAACCGAAAAATAGATCTAAGTTTGTACTTTTTCAGTTCTTAAACAAAAAAATCTGTAAAAGTTGTTCACCATGTTAAGAAATTAATTAATGAGGAAGTAATACTCAAATATGAAATTTCTAGAAACATCAAGAAAAACCTCATTAATGGTGTTTAAAATCTTTAGATCTGAATTTTTTCTCTAAAACATCAAGAAAAACCTCATTAAATGAAGATGAACAGAGAGAGAGGGAGATTCTTAATATGAAATGAAGATGCAATGAAGATGAATAGAGAGAGAAAGTTTAAAGAAAACAAGAAATGAAGATGAAATTGAGAAAATATGTTTTAGTTTGAAGAAATGAGGAAGATGAAACAACAAGTAATCATTCATCAAGTTGCAATAAAAGATTAAAGATGGAGATGAACATACCTTGACTGTTATTGCAAATGAGTTGAAGACGAAGGAAGAAGAAAATAATCAAAATGTGATGAAGATGAAGATGAAAACAAGGTTGTTGACAATGATGACGATTTTGTTGAAGATTTTGTTGAAGAAGATGAAGCTTGAAGATGACCAAAATCTTTCCCAAATCAAACAACATTTTCGGCTAATATTTCGTTGTTGTTAAGGAGAGAGAGAGAGCAGAGAGAGGAGAGAGGGAATAATGGAGGAAAGTTTTTTTGTTGTTAAAGAGGAGAGAGCAGAGGAAGGAAAGTTTTGGAGAAGGAAAGAAAAACTGAGTTTATAATGGAAATAATGAGGGGAAGAAAATCTCTAATCTGGGAGTTATATATAAAGGGTAGAATAGGGATTACCTAAAGTAATGGGTTCCTAGAGATGGGAAAATGTACCTAGGGATCCGAAATTGGGTTTGATATTGGTTTATTTTTAAAAAAAATGGGTTTTGTAGGCATTATTAATCTATGGTGGGCCTAATTTAGTATTTGACCTCATTTTTTGGGCTTTTCAATAAAAAATTCATTAGACAAACTGCATAGTTGGTTATTGAGGGAAAGTTATAATACACTCATGGTAGTACTTTCTATATTAACATTATAAAACACACCAAAAACTTTCATCATTCTCTGATCCGAAAAATATAAATTTATACCACCGCGATTTTTTTTAACATCTTGAATCATGTTAACAAAATTAGTTTGGGGAAGATAAGCTTTTGAGTTTGTAATATTACAAATGTATGGGAAATGTAGGTTTATTCAAGGTGGATAGAAGGTGTTTGATGAATTTTCTAATAGAGATGTGATTTCGTGGACTTTAATTTTGGCTTGTTATATTAACTGTGGGTATCGAAGAGAAGCTCTTATGCTTTTTTGTCAAATGTGTTTGAAGGATCACACTCTTCCAGTGGAGGTGGTGGCAGTGGTGGTGGTGGAGTACCACTACTCCAGATTGAGGAAGAAAGAATAAAATTGTTGTCCGGATATGTAGCATTACCATAATTTTTGTTTTTTAGTTACAGGTGGGGTTAGTGGGTATGGTGTTGGAGATGATTGTAATGGTGCAGAACTACAATTGTGCATTGATGATGGACCCAACAGACCGACTGTAATAAATTGTTGATTATAAATTGGAGTTTGAATTTTCTTCACAAAATCGAGTTTGCAAGATTTCCAATCCGAAATCACATATGCAATGTTTGCAAATCATGTTTGCAGTTTACATTATGCAAACACATGTTTGCAGAACAGATTGTTGCAAACACATTTGCAGAACAGATTGTTGCAAACACGTTTGCTTAACAGATTGTTGCAAATACGTTTGCATAACAGATTGTTGCAAACACGTTTGCAGAATCACATTTTCGGGAGAACTATAGTCCTCTAAAATTGTATCCTCATCATCATACACAGGGTGTTGTGTATTGTACTCTATATTATCCTGTTAATCCTCTTCTATAATACTAGTTTTCCTACTGAGCATTTCTTGTATAGTTCTGGACATATTGTCAGTCTTTTTTCTAAATTCTGACAAAACTCGAAAGTACTCTTTTGAAGATCACTAACCGTTTGGACCAATAAAGATGAAGAGTCAACAATTTCAACGTTATCCCATTGATGTTGAGACACGTTTGAAGCATAAGACTCTTCATTAATCCTCCTTAACATACTCATAGCTTCAGCCAACGAAGATGATGCTAAAGATGGAGAGTTAACAGTTTCACTGTTATCCCATTGAGGTTGGGACACATGTGGAACATAAGACTCCCCATTATAATGCATGTAAGATGATCTATCAGTTTATCTATAATGAGACTCATAACCTTCTTGAGGTTGATAATAATCCCAACGATCATCATTATGCAAATTATAGCTAGGTTGATGAACACTATTTTGACCATTTGCTAAGTACCACCATGGTAGATTTGAAAGACTTTCGTCCCTTCTATCATTATGTTGGGACCATGACCTATCCATCTCTCTTTCAATGTTTTTTTTTAATCGAAACCAAGAAAGAACTACGAAGATCCTAGAAGGGAAACAACCACAATCAAGCTGACTCAACCAAGCAACCTAAACAAAATCGAGACGATAGAAAGGTTGGTCAATTTCACTTAAAAGTCTAGACAACTCCTACTTCGTAATGAAGCTTGAACTATAATTGTTATGAGGGTTACTCCCTCAAAGTAATACGGTCAAACAATTCTTGGTGACAGCCAACGATGAACGTTGTGATAGTCATCCAACCTTCGGTAACGTTTCCTCTTCTCGAGGTGACCTTTTAAAGAATTGAGTGACACTTCCTTTTTAGGAATGCCAAAATAAAAATTAAGTCCCTGAATTGTTTCAAAGATCCTATGAGCTCGAAACCTTAGGCCAATGTCAAAACCAGATTTTAATTTAAGTGAGGTTTGGGATTCGCAGCGTTGTTTCCTGAATGGACAAGAGATCGGTGATGAAATTCGACTCCTATCTTGTAATGGGGTTTGTCCCTTTACTAAAGACGATTAAACTAAATAGTTCGTCAAATCAATGAGGCACACAAAACAAACACACAAGTACCCACTTACAAGAGATTCGTGGGTGATCAGAGAAGTTACCTCCCGTTCGAGACGGGCGACGACCTTTGCAGACGACCTGGGCCACTCTTCCCTCAAGTGTTTGAACCCGAGGCTTCTTTGGTTTCGGTTACAATTTAGCCCTTTTAAATTAGGGTCAAAACTTAAATCCAAAAATAAAAACTAGAAAGTCTAAAGTCTCTCTTTCACACCAAAATAAATACAAAAAATTAAAACTGTAAATTTCTTCTTTTGAGGTCCTCCTCCTTATTGCGCCTCTTCTTCAGCTCCTTAGTGTTCTACACACCCAAAACAGAGAAGCAAGTCAAAGTATTCAAAATTTATAGCTTACCAAAAATAAAAACATTCTAAGATTTGAACAAATTTAAAACATAGTCCACGGCAGGGGCGCCAAAAACTTGATGGGCCTAGAAAGTTTCCTAAATAGGTCTCCACCTGCAAGTATACGGGTGTCAAGTAATAAAACCGGTAAGACCGGGTCGATCCCCAGAGACTAGTCAAACTTATTGTAACACTTAGAATTACTACGAGTTTCAAATGGTTTTGGTGATGAAATATCAAAATACTAAAATAACGAAGAAAAATAATACCGGTAAACGGATCAGTGGGCGAAAGGACCTAGGGTTTCGAATCCAGTCTAAACATACATAAGGATCTATTTAAATCTCATATCTTTTTATGGCTCAACATGATCAATTTTATGACAACTCTAACTATTACCTATCAACTAGCAAGTATCCACCATTAAAGAACCTAACCTAAACATGGTGGATCAAGCTTCAAGAAGCATAAGTAATGAAAGATTATACCCGTCACAACAAGCGACTATTACCTAAGAAGTATTGGCTATTAAAGAGACTATTTTAAATATGACGAATCAACTCGGAAATGTAATTGACGATGGAATCACGAATATTGTCGAATGTCAATACATATGAGATGCTTAACAAACTAATGAAATCAATAAATCAATATCTCATGCAAAATTATAACTTCATCAAAACCCTGGTCAAAGAGATCTTAGCAATCCACGAAACAAATGAAGTTTATAATAATTTTGCTCATTACAATAATCAAACAAAGAAAGAAACAGAAACAACAGAGTTAGAGAGAAATCACCAAGATGTTCCCCTTTCAATTTCCAAGTCCAAACCTCTTTCTCTCACAAAAAGAAGCTGTAAAAGAAGATGAATCTCTCTCTGTTTTCTGAATTTCTCTTTATTTCTACAATAATTTCTGTTTCTTTTCTCTCTCTTTACAAAAGGTGATGAACCTCTCTCTCTCACTAGAAATGCTTTCTTATAAAAGATTAAATAAGAAAAAGAAGGAAAACTCAAACAACTCTTATTCTCTCTTTCTGTTATACAATAATCTCTCTCTCTCTCTCTCTCTCTCTCTCTGCAGAAGATATGTTTTTCTCTTTCTCTCTAAAAATCAAACATTTAAGCTCTGAGAAAGAAGAACAGAACAATTGAGCACTATGTTTTTGTCCCAAAGAGAAGATACTTTACCTGTCCTTAACTTCCTGTTTATATAGGAGAAGAAAGGAGAAAACTCTTCCTATGTCTTGAATCACATATCTTTTTCTGAAAACAACTAAGAGATCTCTGAAATCTCTAATTTCCATCCTCAATATGATTCTCTCTCTCTCTAGGAATTAAATTCTTCAATCTTCCTCTCTCTCTTCACGTTCTCTGCTGTAATGAACCCTGTTCCAGCCGAGTTTGGATGGTGGTTTCCTCCTTAGAGCATCTCCAATGCAAAACTTAAAAAAAACTCTATTTGGCTTATGTGTTGAGTCTCAATTGAGATTCTCTTTCCTATGTGGCTAACTTGAGTGTCTCTAATTCAAGTCCTTCTCCAATGCAACACTCTAAAAAACTTTAATAGATACACATGTCACACACACATTTAATAGGAAAAAGTAGTTGAGAAAGAAAGGCTTTCTATTGGTCCAAAAATTAATTTTGATGACTAGGCCACTTAAGACTCTCAAAAGAGATCTCAAAAATAGAGTTTCTAGTTGAGACATCTTAAAACTTAATGCTTCCACATCATCTTAAGATCTCAATTGAGTTTTGCATTGGAGAGGTTTTTTCTCAAAAAAACTCTAAAGTCCTAGGTGGCACTTAAGATTTTAAGATTGAGTCTTGCATTGGAGATGCTCTTAATCACCACTATTTTATCTCTCTAAAAACCAGGGGCGGACCCACATAGGGACCCGTGGGGGCACGTGCCCCCACGACCCATGGTTTGGTTGGTGTTGATTCTTAATAGAAGTGAAAAGATATATAGTAATAACTCCAGATTTTTTCTACTAAAGAGCAGTAGGTGTTGCGGTGTCAAGTCAAGTTGTCCACCATCCTGACCCGGGTTCGAATTCCTCAGGCTGCACCTTTTTTTAAAATTTTTTTCTAATGACTACATTAGGATATGCCCCTTAGTTTGTAATTAGCTATGCTTTTAGTCCTATATTTCTTCATGTTGACCCCCTATTTGTCGATCAGTTCACTTTTTAGTCTTTCTTCATCATAAATTCAAAGACTCCCATTAACATTGTTACAGATATTTTTCTCTATATCATTCGTATTCCTTCTTTTTTTTTATTTCATTTTCTTATATATATATATATATATGTGCGTGTGTGTGTGTTTTATTTTCGACACTATTTTTCTAAAATGAGTTTGTCCACCTTCTTTCCTTAACTTCTTTACAATCCGAATGTGTATAAGATTACTTTTATTGATTTCAATCAAAGTAACTCATAAGACGATAGTGGTTGAATTGGATTCGAATGTAACTATAATGTACAATAATTACTCGCTTTGACATTAAAAGATTTGGACGATTTTCGTTCTAACTAAAAGTGCCCCCACGGAGAGAAATTTCTGGGTCCGCCACTGCTAAAAACAGTAATAGAAGTCAGAAATATCCCTCTCTAAAATATAATCCTGCAAATCCATCACCTCTAATCGAATCTCTCTCGATCAATCTCTTGTCCATCTCTTTCCATTTCTCTTTTCTCTCTATTTTTGGTTTTAAATTTCTTTCCTTCTCTCTAAAGAAAGCACTTAGTTTCCAAAATAATATGAGATAAGAGAAAGAGGGAAGACTGAATCAATCTTTCTCCATGCTTTGTTTTCATATCTCCAGATTTTATCTCATTCTCTGCCTATTATGTTTTGATTTACTAATCTTTCTATACTTTATCTTTCTTTCCTTTTGTTCTTCTTTCCAAATTGTAAAACCAGAGAACGTGGGGATCAATTACCACGTGATTGCGGGGGATTCACTGACATCGTAGCTGGCTTTACACCATAGCCTTAGATGGACCCACGTGTCCTTAAGCATGAACCGGCAGCTAGATCTGTGAGGGCTACTTGCTTATCTTGCATCGCGTTGCAGGAAGATAACAACTCAAACAAATGCCAGAGGCACCCCGATTCGACACAACACTGTACCGAAATATCACTCGCACCATTAGATTGCAAGCCACGTGTCATTGAAAGCTCTGAAGTTGACTTGATTTTAACCCAAGTGTTGACTTGCTCTAATTAGCTTGTCCGGACACCAATTTGACTTCCGTTTTCGCTGTTGCGTTCGTCTTGGACTCTACATTTCACTCGACCACCAAATTTGACCACATAGCCAGACTACCATAATTCTCAAATGATCAAAATGTCCTCAGGAGTGTCTTTCTCTCGATTTTATCCCTTTTTCGAGCTTAATCTCGTAGAAGATACCTGAGTAGGAAAAACAAGCAAATCATGAGGGTAACCGCTCAAAATGGACTAACTAGTCCGAGTTAAGAGATTCAGATGAGACATTTTCATGTCTCATCACGTGCTCTGATGGTCGGGCGAGTCGTGTGTCGTCCCCAATAGCGAGACCTTTTGGGGGAGCTGGGAGTGTTCTCGCCAAGAACAAAACCTTCTACCATCCGTGCGAGGGTGGTGCAGAAAGGGAGGACAATATCGGTAACTGCTGGGCTTGGGGCGTCACAAGTACTCAGTTTGCTTGATAAATTTTTATGGGTTATCTGTAAACTAGCTCAATCTTGTTTAGCTTCTTTGCCTACATTTAAACGGAACAATTAGTATGACGGCCCGACTACAACACAGGTGACCAACTAGTGGTTCCACACAATGACGAGACAAGCTCAGCTAACTTCTTTCCAAAACAAGAAAATTGCGCATAGCAAGTGCACTATATTGATTTCAATACTTTCCATCCTCATTCTTTAGTTGTAATAAAATTTGTGAGGAAATGTCAATTTCTCTCTTAGGATGCGGATCGCCTTTGTACATAAAAGTTGTAAGCAGGCAAGATTTCAAGTAACTCAAGATGTCATAATTAGCTTGTCTCCGACAACTAATAATTATGATTAAGAAAAGGTCCCATCTTCATTGTCTTTTCTACCTACTTCTATAAAACAACACCACCTTGATTGGATTCTCCAATATTTGGATAGTTCCAATGCTTATTCCAAACATAAGACATTTCTTCAATTGGGACTCCTATTGTTTCAGGTAGAAAGTTGTAAAAAGAACTGTCATTATGACCATAAACCCACCAAACAAGAAGAATTGCCCAAACTTCAAGTGACATAATATTTGTAAGAATACTTGAGCTACAAGAGAAATGGTAACATAATTTTAGTTGCGGGACTTATTATTTCTCGCTCATGGCTTTTTCCGTCGTGATCTACGAAGCGAGACTTACAAAATATGAACATCATAAACAATACATCCTTGAGTACAATAACTTTATGCATTTCTTAAAACGAAGAAAAAGAAGAAAACAAACTCAGCTAAAGAATGAAGTACCAGAACAAGCAATGAAACCATTACAACAAGTTCTACTACACATACTTCACCATTCAAACATTTGTTGAAAGTATCACCATCAAACTCTCCTTCATCTTCTAGAAGGTTATTTCTAGAGAATTCTTTCTCTAGAATTATCCTTAACTATAAAATATCTAGTATCTAGATTATTATTTTATTAGTGTATTCTAGAAAACTACTTCTAGAAAAATGTTCTACAACTTTCTAGAGAAGCTTCTAGAAAGTATCTTACATACTCTAGAAATATCCTAGGACTAGTATAAATACCTATGTAACCCTTCTCATTTGATTATCACAAGATCAAGCAACTTGAGAGGTTGTGTATAAGTGAGAGTATATAAAGAGTGAGTGTGGGTGTAGTTAAAAAGAGTGTTTGAGTTGTGAGTCATAAGTATATAAAGCAAAGTGTTTGTAATTATCTTTGAGAAATAAAAGTATACATTTCAAAGATAAAGTTCTCATCCCAAAGACATTATTTTTCAACAACATTTTCAATGGAAACTCTCCCAGTAAACAAGCATGCAACCCCAAATCCCCGTTCACATTTTACTCATGTATGAGCAAGGGCTGCTTCTTACGAAATTGTGCGCTTTTCCCAACCCTAAATTCAAGAAGAGGTATATATTGGGTGCACTTTAAAATTTAGCAACAAGTGATCCAGAGTCTGTTGGAATGTCAAATGCCCCATCTTTTAATTAGGCTGAAATGCACTTTGAAAGGTGGCGTGGCCTAGAATCTAATGGCCCAATGCGAAGGTTTATTTGGGGTCCTCCTTTATCCATTAATGTAGCAAGGAACGATAACTGATGACTATGTTTCAAGCCCGAATGTCCGTAGAAGTCCTTCTGTGGAAATCATTTGTCCCCTGAACCACTCAATTAGAATAAGTAAGAGTTCAATTTGCTAAGAATTTAACGAATAAAATTAAACATGACAATTTGTAAAAGCAAGGTGAACCTGCTGATTCTTGCTGAAGCTTGCTCCAACGCCATTCTTGTTTTATCACATTGAAGATTCAAGAGGCCATCAACCTCTAAGCCATATAATCGTTCAAGGCATTGAAATTCACGATCTTCTATCTCTAGAAGGAAGCCCTTGAAGTTGGGGCACTCCTTAATCAAGAGACGGCGGAGCTTAGGTTGTAATATCTGTCGTAGAAGAAACTCAACTTCTTGAATTCCTTTTATTACGACACGTTCTAGACCAGTCATGATGATATTCAATACTTTGACATTGCTGTATGTGATCTCCAACTCCTTTAGACAGGGAAAGGTAGTTGGCAATGTAGTCAACTTTGGGCAAAGATGAATGACCAAACTTTGAAGCATAGGAAATGAAGAAGAAGAAGGAATCTCAATCCATTCTTCTAAATTTACCATTTGGCGTAAAGTAAGCCATTTCAAGTTAGGAAGGTGGCCAAGCCCTTGAAGTTGTTCACATCTGTACCAACTAAAGAGTTCTAACACCTCCAAATTTTGTAGAGACAATGAGATATTGGTAGTCATCCATGATGGAAGTTTTAGACCATTATAACCAAAAATTCTCAAGTGCTTCACATTAGAATGAGCTTGGAGGCCTTCTAATACATCTTCTTCATCCAGCTTTTCATTTTCATCAGCATCGCCTACAGAAGTATACCGCCAGCTAGAACTAAAACGCCAAAATAGTGCCAAAAGGGTAATATTTGGTTTTTCGTTTAATTTAGCTCGTTTGGCTTCCTCTTTTCCACCTCTTACCCTCTCCAAATTAAAGATACTTAAGTTGCCACAGATTTGGTTTAGACCTCCTAACTCTCCAATGCCACCACCACCACCACCACATGACCCTCTGTTTTCCCTTACCACATAGTTTTCCAACGTTTTAAGGCAAGTTAGCTTACCCATTCCTAAGAATGTTTTTTTTGTGTCCCTAGAGTATATAAGACGTGTCAACTTTGTCCAATTTCCTATGTAACTGGGAAGCTCACAATCTTCCCCTAAATCTGCTTCTTCTAGATTGTGTAGGCCGGTCGTGCACGACTCTGGTAGTACTTTGACACGACTACCCCGTAGGTTGAGGTACCTAAGAAGTTGCAGTGCTCCAATCTCTTCCGGTAGTGCTTCCATCTTCTCGCAGTATTTAAGTTGTAATGTCCTCAGGCTTTTAAGGCCACCAATACTGTTAGGCAAATGTCTTAAACTTGTAGATGAAAGATTGAGTGACCTTAAGTGTTTCAGAGCTCCCAAGTCTTCCGGTAGCTCTTTAAGATCTAGACAGTATGCAAGGTTCAACTCTTTCAAATCATTACAACTAGTAATGGAGGCCGGTAATTTGTTTATAATCTGAAAAGTGAGAGAAAGGTGTTTAAGATGTTTCAGAGCTCCAATTTCATTAGGTAAACCTTGTAATTGAAAGCAATTGCCAAGGTCTAGGGTCTGCAAGTTAGACAGGCTAGTGATAGACATCGCAACTCTTTCCCTACAAAACCATTTAGATGAAGGTGCCTTAAATTTTTTAATGCTCCAATGTCCTTCACAAGATCTCCAATTCCTCTGGCTTCGTTTAGTACAAGTGTTTGCAGATTATAAATAGTACTAATGGTCAATTTGCTGTCTACTTGTAGAGAACATTTTGAGAGGTTAAGGTATCTTAAGTGTTTCAAACTCACGATGGGAGAAGGTAAATGTGTAATCCTTGAACCAGTCACATCTAATACCCGCAAGTACTTACTAGTGAAGACATTATCGGTTTTGACTGTCTCATTTGCATCAAAGGTAAGTAAAGTGCGAAGTTTTCTCGGAAGTTTTGTTAAGATTTTCTCGTCAAAAAACACACCTAGGCGACGAGCTTCAGAAGATATGTCTCCCATCTTGCTAGCCTTCACGTTTAAGCACTCATTATTCTCAGTGACGCTTTCTGCCATATCATGTATGAGATCGTGCATCTTGTAATACTTGTCCCCCTTTGGTGATTTTTGAAATAACGAACTTCTTAACAAAATGTCAAAATTTTCATTTCCGACTTCTTCATTAATGGTGATGGAAGAAAGCCTTCCGCCATCCACAATTGGATCAGAGTTTCTTTCTCGAACTCCCAGTCTTTTGGAAATACAGAACAATATGAGAAACATTGTTTCAAATTAGACGGCAAATGGTAGTAACTCAATTTAAAAATTTCTTTTATTCTACTCTCACTTTCTGGTATATCCATTATCTTATCGCGTCTTATGTTCTCCCATTCGCTTTCTTCTTTCCGTTTATACATAAGACATCCTAATGTTTTTGCTGCAAGGGGTACACCGCCACATTTGATCGCTATTTCTTTTCCTAGATCTATCATATATGGGTTTATTGATGCTCCCCCAGG
The DNA here is from genome assembly GCA_002897215.1 of Eschscholzia californica subsp. californica. Lineage (NCBI taxonomy): Eukaryota > Viridiplantae > Streptophyta > Magnoliopsida > Ranunculales > Papaveraceae > Eschscholzia > Eschscholzia californica. The sequence continues at coordinate 44,752 of BEHA01050087.1, forward strand.
AGAAAATGCTCGGTGCTTGATAATAGCCCAACAACCTTCGTTTGATAATAGTTGTAAATTATATGTAGAATTCGCTCCCTTAATATTTGATGCAACTTTATCACTTCGTGTCGTGACTAAAATTTTGCTTCCTTGAGCACCGACTATTAAACGACTTCTAAGACTCTCCCATTTAACAGAGTTTTCGTTCCACATATCATCGAGGACTAAGAAATACTTTTTACCACTCAACTTCTCTCGAAATGTGTCTACCAACACGTCAGTAGTTGGTATATCATGGCAAGTTGATCTAGTGATGGATCCAATGATATCCCTTAAGATTCGATTAACATCAAACTCACTATCAGACACACAAATCCATATTCTTAGATCAAAATGTGTCTTTACTAACTCGTTGTTATAGACTTGTTGGGCAAGTGTTGTCTTCCCAATTCCCCCCATACCTATAACAGGTATGACGGAAATTTTTTCATTGGCTGATGATTTAAGCAACAACTCAACTATGTTGGATATGTCTTTCTCCCTTTGGACACTAATTTCGGAATCATCCCCATACGAGTCAGTTTCTCTGTCAAGTTTGAGACTAGTACTAGTAAGGGTGATCGTGGTTGGGGTGAAGTGAAACCTAACCATATCTTTGGCAATTTCATCTAATGTTTTGTTGACACATTTGATTTTATAAGCCATTTTGATAGAAAATTTGGTTTTTGAAGCTAAAGAGTGTACTTTGTTGTGATTAATTACCTCTGGGCGCATGGATTCGTATGAAAGTTCGTCAAGAATATCGTCGGCGTCATAAGCAACATCTCTAAGCCATTTCAGCCAGATCTTGATAGGTGGTTCAGTCTCTTGTCGCTTCTCCGCTTCGGATATTACTGCCAAAATCATTTCCAAAGTCTTCTCTAGTCTTTTAAGATCATCTTTCACATTCCAAATCATACCAAACTCTTTTGCAACAAGTGGCCATAGTTTCTTCAGGATTTCAGTTACACCATTAACAATTAGACCTTCAACGATGCCCATTCTCTCTCTTTCTCCTTTCTAGTGATGAGATGATCAAGAAACTAACCAGGGTAAGAGTTTGTTTTCCTAGAGGTCCATTTATGCTTTTTTATTTCTCTCAAAGAATTTTTTGTTTTTGTTGAAGTTTCTCTCAAAGAGTTGACTTGGTGTAATGTTTGAAGTCGCTCAACTTGATTGTTTTTGACATTTTATTACAACTAAAATTTGTTGTTTGTTGTTTGACATTTTATTACAAATAGTGATGCCCATTCATTAGCCCACTTAGCTCTGGCCCAAACGGTTCAACCCACCTCTTATCACATGTAATTGTTGTTTGTTGTTTTTGTTCTCTTTTAACTTCAATGTATGTACTTTTGGCAATCAATAAAGTTATGGTGTGTTTGGTTGTAGGATTCCTATCAAAAGTGGGATTTGGTAGGATTCATGAATCCTTGGTCTGTTTGGCTACCTAGGATTCTTGAATCCTAAGGATTCCTAATTCCAAAATTTGTGTTGGACCAAAATCCCACCCTACCCCCTAGGATTTGCTAAGATTTTGGATTAAATTATCCAAATTTCAAACTTAAAATCAACAAAAATATTTCCTTCACCCGAAAATCATTTTTTTCCCGAAAATCATTTTTTCTCCAAAAAATCTGATTTTTTTCCGGAAAATCATTTTTTCTCCAAAAATCAGTTTTTTCCCCAAAATCATTTTTTTCTTCAAAATATTATTTTTTTCCCCAAAATCAGTTTTTCATTTTTTTCTTCAAAATATTATTTTTTTTTCCCAAAACATATTTTTTTCCCCGAAAATCATTTTTTTTTCAAAAAATGTTTTTCTCAAAATCTGATATTTCCTCGAACGAAACGATATTTGAAAAAGCTACTTCTGAGAACAAAGTTTATTCAATATTTTTTTCTAAAGAAGCGTTTAAAAATACTTAGATAATAATAAATCATAGGATTCTTATTAGTTGCCAAACACACCAAAAAATTTTACTTGGATTCATGAATCCGTGGAATCATGAATCCCAAGGACTCATGAATCCGCAGATTCATGATTCCGTCATCCAAACACACCATTAATTGTTCTCCGAAAAAAAAAGTTGTGAGGGATTTACGGGTGAACGGGGTGCCTGTAGAACTTGCCTATTATTTTTTACCTGGCCAGTTGACTGGCATGATATCTAATTTAAGACAAGTTGAAACAAAATTAATAATTTTCTTCATTATTGAAATTCTAACAATTTAATTGCTTTGGAGTAAAATTTATTGGTTTTATTGTCCAATGACATTTGAAATAGAATTTCAGTTACACCATTAACAATTAGACCTTCAACAATCACCATTCTCTCTCTCTCTCTACTAATGATTAAATGATCAAGCAACTAGCTATGGATATATCAACCATAGCAAGAGATAAAAAATTTACTTCCTCGGTTCCATCACATAACTTTTGCATACATCAACCGATCACAGAACTCCCCAGCAGACAAGTTAGAAAAATGAGCTAGAACTCAAATTGACAGTATAAATTGAGAGGATGTACCAACTTTGATTTTTCATTTGTATCGTATTAAAATTCTGATATAATAATAATATTTCTAGTGTTATAGGATGGTGCGGACCAGCCTTCCGGACTACTAGTGATATTGTTCGCTTTGGCACACCTGGACTTCACGGTTTTAAAATGTCTCACTAGGAAAGGGTGCTTAACCTCTTAAGAGGAGCATCACACTCCTGTCTCCCACTAATGTGGGTTTCTTTACAACATCTAGTTTTTTTTTATGAGATGTAATACTTCTATCTTCGGAAAAAATTCCTTTCCCTATATGTCAATTAAAATAGTAGTTCTCTTAATGAATTGACTTGGCCGGATCAATAAGTGAATATACAATAGTAGTCAATTTATTGGGCTAATTCAACATCTAATGGGAACACATTATATACTTGGTGTAATTTTCTTTTCTTTTTGATGAAGGTACATGGTGTAATTTGGGGGGTTCATGAGTAAACGGGACAGATAACAATAAAGTCAGAGTGCATAAAGAACTTACCAATTATTTCTGTCCTTGCCAGAAGAGTGGTATCTAATTTAATACAAGTTGAGATGAACTGATGTTCGTTTTAATTATTGAAATTCTGGAAAAATAATTAAATTAAGACAAGTTGAAATAGGTGATTTCTCGACAGAAAACGAAGAAGAAAAGAAAGTGGGAGAGAAAAAAAACAAAATTTTTAGGAAAAATTCATTCATTGGTAGCACCAACGTATGTAGTTTTAGTGGGAAGCTAAAATTTGACCCCAAAATTTTAGTGGGTATATTTTTTTATTACAATGACATTGATAAATCAAATATGTGATCAGCACGGAAACGTCAAATTTTAACAAGAACATGCCTACGCTCAACTACATTCTTTATATATTATACCTTAATAGCCCAAATTAATTAACTCGAAGATTCTACCTCTTTTGGGATCGAACCGGAACCTCCAGGACTTATGGATTTTATGTCAAACTTTAAACTACTTGGGCAACTAAGTGTTGACTTATCGGGCGATATTAAATCTGTCCCTGTATCATATTTATTTGTCCCTATTATAAATTTAATCGAGACGGACACTAACATATTGTCCATATTTTTGATGTATTAGGGATAGACATAAAAATGCATGTCTCTCTGTTAGGTTTTTTTTTTGTACTGAATGTTAATTATCTCTTGTTAAAAGATAAAAAAATAACAAAAAGGAAATAAAATGTCTCTTGCTAAAAAAAAAGTAGTCATTTTTGTTAACAGTTAAATCTCTAACCAGCAGTTCGCACATTTTTTAGGAGAAAGTGTTTTTTGCTCCAGGAAGTGCTTAATGTTTGAAAATGCAACTGAATAACTTAGAAATATACAGACTATATTGTTCTCAGAGCTAATTTTTATCTGACTAAAGTTTTCCAAAGTCGAATTCTTTAGATGTGTTGCTTCGAACCAGAGGATATGTCTCTGCTCCAACTTTTGATCCCCAGTTGCACATCAAGAAAGTATACAAGTTAAAAAGAGTTGTAAGGGAGATTAGGAGTACAAAAATGTGTTCAAACAATAGATAGTAGTCAATAAGTTATTATAGGTTATTGATAATGGACATTATGGAGTTATAATAGGTCATGCCGACCGTGGACAAGGATTGGTTAGTGTTGGGTCTAGTGGAAAAACTTCGTTGGGGTTGGTCTAGTAAACGAAATTCGGGCTCAAGTCGAGTTTCTATAGGCTAGTGGAATTAGGGTTAAGGGAGAGTCTATAAATATTACCTTAATCTAATTTAGAAGTGTGCGAGAAGCACCATAGAACACAATTAGAAACGCACAAGAGAGAGGAGGAGAGAAAGAGGTCTGCAGAGAACAGGGGTTGAGTATTTTCAGCACGTACAGTCTTCAGTATTCGAGAAATCGGACGGTGAAATCTTCTTCGATTGAGCTAAAATTTTACAAAGGTATTTTTGACTTGTTTGTCTAGGTTTTGTACAGTGGGATTGATAATTGATGGCCAGAATCCTAGTGAATTTAGGGTCGTTTTGGACTGTATATTTCTGGGTTGTTTTACTCTTTCTTGCAAGGTTTTCTTCGTGTTTGAGATTGATTCATTTGGAGTCTGAGTCTCGGGATTTGTTCTATTGTACAATTAGGACGTATTTTGTAACTCAATTACTTATTATAGTGGATTTGGAGTGGACTACTTTTCACGTGTTTTTTTACTTCTCACATTGGAGGTTTTCCAAGTTAAAAATCGTCGTCTTATTTACTTTCAGTTCTTCGTTTATTGCTACTTCCTCATACTTTTCTCATAACTAACACAAAAGGGGGAAAAACTTATAATTCTATTGCGCCGATGCGTCTGTTTTTTCCAACCGTTAGGATGTTAATGTTGATTTCCCAACTTCATTTTATGAAGTGAAAACAAAAAGAGAATAGAATAGCTTAGATTCTCGTTAATAGGTTGTTCATATTTACTTATCTCTCAAAATCTCAGAAAACTTAGTCCAAGACTTAACTCGTAACAGCGCAATTCTTTTTCTATTATCTAAATATGGTTTAACCGTGCTTGATTTTATCTACCTAAACCTCAGAACTTTTTTTAGTTGGAAATAAGGAACTTGACATGGTAAACCATTGGTAGCAAAATTCTTTTTCTATCATCTAAATATCGTTTAACCATGCTTGATTTTATCTACCCAAGCCTCTCAACTTTTGTTAGTTGGAAATAAGGCACTTGACATTGTAAACCATTAAATTTCAGAGAGATGGTAATTTTAATTAACTTGAGATAAATTATAAATTTAATTTATTTTTACTATTTAAGTGTGTCCTGAAGTCATGGTATGGATTTTCTTTCCCAAATGATTTATACTTGTGTTTTGACATTGTATAATAAACTTTTTATGTTCTCTCTGACCTATTAGTGTTGTGTCACGAAATGTAAATTGACTTTAACCAACTCGTATAAGATTTAGTTATAACCGTTTCTATGCATCTCAAATTGAAGTATCATTTACTTTGAAATTTAAGACCTTCTCCAGTATGTATTCTATCATGATAATTTACAATCTATTTTCTCGAATGAGCAAGTTAGATGCTATTGTCAGTTTGTCGTTGAAGCGCATAACAATTAATATATTTCTTCACATGTTTGAAGTATTCATATAATTTTTTATTGCTTGATAATGATGGTGAAGGTTTGGGAAAGAAACATGTGATTCTTTTTTCTTTTCTACCCACTCTACTTCACATTTGTTTGTCCTGCCGATGAGTTGTAGCTTCAAAGTTTTCCATTTTAAAGGTTAGATTTGGATCATATGATTGATGTTGATTACTAATTCAAATCGTTCTTTAGATATTTTTGCATTCAGGACGACACACGAAATTTGAGAAGTTCAACACAGAAATTATAGGTGTTATTGTCGATAGCTTAGTACATTAACTTCTTATACTTTGCTTAAAGATATTGTAGTACGCGGAATTTTTTCCATGCTTTTGGAGTTGTCGATCAATTTACTTTCTTAAATACAGACTTAGAGCTCTTAACAAAAAAAAACAGACTTAGAGTGGTGTAGTATCAAATACTTTACATATCTTAGCATTCTAATTTGTATATATACCATTTATCTAATTTGTATGTATTTCATAAATGCCATGTAACGACTGATGTAGACATGTAGTCCATTTCCTAAAAAAATAATTATATAATATTAGTCAATTTATTAGGCTAATTGAACATCTACCAAGGGGTGAGCAACGGTCGGTTTTTTCGGTTTTGGCTCGAGCCGAAGCCGAACCAATAAGTGGTGGTTAGGCTAAATCATCGGTTGAAGTCGAGCCGATCATTCGGCCAGCCGACAAGGTTCGACTCGATTTGGTTCGGCTCGGTTGAGTTCGATTGATCGATTTGGCCGAACACAATTTAGAAAAATTAGTAAACTAATGATTTCAATATTTTGGCACTTGCAAGTGCATCTTATTTGAAAGTGACGGTGAAGATGATAGTAACAATGGGAAGAAAGGTTTAACTTCTTTAAACATGAACTTATGTGATGCCTTGTTTATCTTATATTTTATCCAAACCACAAATAAAAGTGCCAACATATATCCACAACCACAAAGGAAGTCTATTACTTTGATTACCTTTTCAATTGATTTTGAATGGATTGTGTTTGAATTTTGATGATGATGACGGCTTGGACGAGAGGGGACTCGTGAAGACTGAAGACTAGGGTTTTGTTTCTTTTTTCCTTTTTAGTTTAATACCTAATACTTAAACTTTCTTAAATAAGTCCTTAAGTATAGCATTTTTTAATCTCTACCCCTGTATAGGATATTGTATTGTGATAAAAACCCTCCTTGTTCGATCGGTTCGGTTTGGGCGGTTTCTAGAAACCCCAAGCCGAAGTCAAACAAAACCGGTTTGGGTTGATAAGTTTTTCGGTCGAACAGTGAGCGGTTCGGCCTAAAAACCTATCGGTCTGGTTCGACTTGGTTTGGTTCGGTTTTTGCTCGCCCCCTACATCTACGGGAAAACACAGGGTTGGCCCTGGGCCTAGGCGGTCCTAGGGCCCCCAAATTTAGGAGGCCCCGATTTATATAACATCATATATAGATAGCATCAATATATGTGTTATTTTATGCACATGTACAACAAAATTTATTGGGTAGTAAAATTGACGGAGTAGGTGATTAGTGAACTTAAGGTCAGGGGTTCGACTCCCACGACTTGCGTTATAGTTTAGATAATTTTTTTCTCGACAGATTCGCCTAGGGCCCCCCAAAAGTCATGGCCTGGGAAAACACATTAAATATTGGGAGTAATTTTGGAGGGAGGGGGGCTCTAGAACTTGCCTATAACAATCAAGTGAGGTGCCTATATAACTTGCCTATTATTTTTGTCCGGCCCAGTAGAGTGGCATCTAATTTTGATACAAGTTGAAATCAATTAATGCTTTTTTTTTATTATTATTGAAATTGTTGAAACATAATTAGTTGCCACCCACTTACATCTTAAGTTAGATTAATATAGTATTACCTATGAGGGGATTGGGTGAGGAAAGGGGGTTACCTCATACTTGTTTATAATAGGGAACCTGGACTTGGAATCTATAATCATTGGGTTTATTGCAGAAGGTAATTTGAAATAGGATTTCACATACATCTAGGGGTGTACTCGAGCCGAGTCGAGCCGAGTAGTAAGATGTTCAAGCTGGGTTCGTGTATTTGACTGTCGAGTTCGAACTCGAGCTCATTCGAGTAATTGTCCACTTGTTCAAGCTCGGTCCGTATAAGTTTGAAAGAACTCGAGCTCGAGCTTGCATTGTTTTAAGTTCGTTTATCAAAATACTTCAAATTAAAACTTTCTAAATTATCAAAACACTTCAATGATCATTTGTCACATACAATAATAATAATTAATAATTCATATTCCTACAATTTTTTAATGGTTAATATTTCATGTACGAGTTTTAATACTAATACATAATTATGTACTACACAATTATAAGAGTATGTTAAACGAGTTGTTCACGAGTAGCTCGTGATACATTAAATAATGATCAAGCTCGGCTCGTTTACATAAACGAACTCGATTTTGAGCTCGTGTTAAGCTCGTGCTCGTTAATCTTCGAGTCGAGCACGAGCAATAGTCGAGCCGAGCTCGAGTAGCTCGTTAAGAGCTCGGCTCGTGTATACCCCTACATACACCATCAACAATTAGACCCATGAACAATCACCATTCTCTCTCTTTAATGATTAAATGATCAAGCAACAAGCTAGGGTAAGAGTCCATTTTCCTAAGAAAATCGCTATGAATGTCTCGAAAAAGTTGACAGAACCAGTAAGCACAGTAGTCATATGCGGCATATGATATGCCCATATTCTTTATGTTCATAATAAAGTGAGTCCAAAGCAAATGTTCGAAGGAAGATATTAGGGGATACCGCCCCAAGTCCACTCGGCCAACCGAGTGGGCTATCTTGTGTACATAATGGAAACTTCCATAATATATATTCCTAGTATCTTTAGTAATAGAAGTAATATATTTAGAATAGGAAACC
>BEHA01050087.1:53617-97377 GCA_002897215.1 Eschscholzia californica subsp. californica
GATACCGTATATATGACCTTCATTCTCGTCGAATTTACACATCCCGGGATGTCGTCTTTCATGAAACGAGATTCCCGATGTCTCGGCCATTAGCCTCCCTCTCACCGTCAACCGATTCACTTCGTCATTTGATCTCCATTCCGGACGATGCTTCGTTCACGTTTCCGGCTATCCCACCTTCGGTCCCCTCGCCGGTTACCGATTCCAATTCCCCGATCGGCCAACCGACAGAGGTGACTCCATCAACCCCTTTATCAAATCCCACGGTGGTGCCTATAGCACCACCCGATTCACCTTCCTCAGTTCAACCCGAGACTTCATCGGCTACACCGGATACCCCTCTAGAGGTCGCCGAACCATCTCCCATCATCGCGGAACGACCTACCCGCCAACATCGTCCGCCAAGACATTTAAAGGACTATGTTTGTTCCGCTCCATCCGTCAACATCAAGTATCCAATCGAGAACTATTTTTCTATCAATTCTTTCTCAACGTCTCATCAAATTTTTCTCTCTTCCGTCTTATCCACGGTTGAACCTACTTCTTTCACTCAAGCCATGAAATATCCTCATTGGCGAGAAGCTATGTCCAAAGAAATCTCCGCTTTGGAAGCTAACAATACATGGTCCATCGTTCCTCTACCCCCAGGAAAACGCCCAATTGGCTGCAAATGGGTATATAAAGTAAAATTCAAGTCTGATGGCTCTATCGAGCGGTTTAAAGCTCGCCTCGTCGCCAAAGGCTACACTCAAGTTGAAGGCTTAGACTATACCGATACATTTGCCCCGGTAGCTAAGCTAGCAACTGTTCGGGTCTTTCTTTCCATCGCAGCCATCAAAGGGTGGTCACTCCACCAATTTGATGTTAATAATGCCTTCCTTCAGGGTGACTTGAATGAAGAGGTCTACATGAAACTTCCTCCCGGATTCTCCACTCAGGGGGAGTCCAAAGTCTGTCGTCTACAAAAATCACTCTATGGCCTTAAACAGGCATCTAGACAATGGTTTTCCAAATTTTCCTCAGTCCTCTTAGATAAAGGCTTCGCTCAATCCAAAAGTGATTACTCCCTATTCACATATTCTTCGAATTCAACGCAAATTTACGTTCTCGTCTACGTCGACGACATCATCATTACAGGAAATAACGACGTTGTCATTTCCAAACTCAAGTCCTTCCTTGATCATACATTCTCCCTCAAAGATTTGGGACGATTACAATACTTCCTCGGTATCGAAGTTTCCCGTTCTTCCAAAGGCATATTTCTTTGTCAACGCAAATATGCCCTTGACATTATCAAAGATTCCGGACTCACCGCTTCTCGTCCCTCGGACTTTCCTATGGAACAAAAATTACGCCTAAGTCCCACTGACGGAATTCCTTTAAAGGATCCTTCCATCTACCGTCGACTCATCGGTCGACTCATCTATCTCACCGTTACACGGCCCGATATCACCTATGCGGTCAATAATTTGAGTCAATTTATGCAGACTCCAAGTCAAGTCCACTTAGATGCTGCTCATCGTGTGGTCCGTTATCTCAAAGGTTCCCTTAACAATGGAATTTTTTTATCCGCTGACAGCTCTCTTCACATCACAGGCTACTGTGATTCTGATTGGGCTGGTTGCCCAACCACTCGCCGCTCTACCACCGGCTACTTTACAATGCTTGGTTCAAGTCCATTATCATGGAAATCCAAGAAGCAACATACGGTTGCTAAATCATCTGCCGAAGCAGAATATCGCGCTCTCGCCTTTCTCACTTGTGAGCTCCAATGGCTCAAATATCTCTTACTCGATTTTGGTATCGACCATTCTAGCCCGATGACAGTTTACTGTGATAATCGGGCGGCCCTCCACATTGCAGACAATCCAGTCTTCCATGAACGCACCAAACACATCGAAATAGACTGCCACATTGTTCGCGAGAAGATCAAAGATAATATCATTGCCACACGCTTCACATCCTCAGACAATCAGCTTGCCGACATATTCACAAAACCTTTAGGAGCTGACTCATTCAAGACTATTATTGGCAAGTTGGGCATTACTTTGATTACTGCTCCAACTTGAGGGGGAGTATTAGGGGATACCGCCCCAAGTCCACTCGGCCAACCGAGTGGGCTATCTTGTGTACATAATGGAAACTTCCATAATATATATTCCTAGTATCTTTAGTAATAGAAGTAATATATTTAGAATAGGAAACCCTATATTCATTGTAATCCTATATATACTACTTGTGTAAACTTCAATAATCATCAATACAAAGTGAATACAATTGTTAACTGTAACTAACCAACTCTTTGTACTTGATCTCTTTCATCTCTATCACTCCTCCACGATTTCTCTATCTCTCTCACTCTCGGCTTCCAACCGAGTCCAGCTCTCTCTCTCTCACTCGATCTCTCTATCTCTCGGCCTCAACCGAGATCAACATTGTCAGAGGTTGATACCTCTTCACAGAAGAAGACAAGGACAGATCTGAATAAGAGTCCATCTGGCCTGTAGTGGTGTACACTGAGCCAAGTTATAGAGCTTGGCTCGCACATCGCGCAACTAGGAGAGTCAAGTCAGGCCTGGCCGGAGTTAAAACAGACTATGCCGGTAAAGGGCCAGCCTAGGCGGCTCTGCCCATCATGTTGGTTGGCCCAACCCGAGTCACACCACTATTTGTTGCTTGGAACAATTTTCTTAATTGTGACTTCGAGGACCTTGCCTCGGAACTGTGTTTTATCTTCGACTGTCTGCTTCTGACACGACTAAATCACGATATTCGTCATCTGAAAATTGTCATTAACACTATGTATAATACTACAAGTATCCCATGACAACAATAATGGACATAGACTCAAATTATTTTATGGGTTTTCACTAAAAAAAAAGTATATAAGTGAATTGAAACATCAAACAGAATATAAAGAGTACTACAAGCAAGAGTGTATGATTATAATCCATAAATTTCATAAACCAAAGTATATGATTGTATTCTCCATAGAGTAAAGGCATAAATATGAAAATTGTTCCTACCAAATCAAAAGAAAAATAAAAACTAATAACAAATCAAACCAATACTAATAAAAAAAAACTATCTAGACAACTATTTTCTTAATCTCTTTGGGCTTCATTTGAATATCACCACCAGTAACATCTTCATCAGGAATGTACTTTCCCCAGTACCAATGCTTCTTCCAAACATGTGACATTTCTTCGATAGGAACTCCTTTTGTTTCAGGCAAAAAGAAGTAGATAAAAACGGTCATGACAAACACGAAAAACGCGAAGAAGAAGAACAACCCGAACTTCATGTGACATAACATGGTTAGGAAGATTTGTGCGATCACGAATGTGAAGAACATGTTTACCGAAACGTTAATACTTTGAGCTGCTGATCTGATCTCGAGTGGGAAAATTTCACTAGGTACTAACCATCCAAGAGGACCCCATGACCATGCGAACCCCATTACGAATAAACATATGCATATCACTAGTCCCATAGCATAAGGCTTTGGAATCACTGCAATACCCGTCGTTCCGAATTTAATCCAGATTAAAACTCCTACTAGAGCCTGCACATTCAAATAAAGTTATGCATTAGATGGGATAATAGTCAGGGTTTAGGGTTAGAAGACTATATATTTAGGGTTTAATAAGAAAAGTTTACTTGAAAGATGAACATTTGGCAACCACCCTCTAAGAATAAAGCCCTCCTTCCAAACTTATCAGTGGTAAAGATGGCAACAAAAGTAGCAATAGCATTAACAACACCAGTGATCAAAGCAGACATAAGTGAAGCATTGTTACCAAACCCTATTGTTTGAAACAACACTGGAGCATAGAACATAACCACATTAATCCCTGTGAGTTGTTGGAAAAATGGGATAAGTATAGCCATTGTCAAATGTGGTCTATATCTCTTTTGGAAAATATCATTCCATGGGTGTGTCACTTTCTTTGATGCATCACTAGCCGCTACTAAATCTTTGTATTCATCTTCGACGTTAACGTTACCACGAATACGTTGAAGTTGTTGTTTAGCTTTTTCAGGTTCACTTCTTTCGATCAATGAATTTGGAGTATCAGGGAGATAGAAAGCACCGAATGTCATAATTAGAGCGGGCACGGCCGCTAGACCTAAACTCCAACGCCATCCAGTACCATTATGAATCTTGTTTGTAAAGTAGTTGACTAAATTTGCACCCAAAATACCGAATGTGATCATCAACTGAAAAAACATATTAAGCGCTCCGCGGAATTTATACGGTGCCATTTCCGATAGGTAAAGTGGCACAGACTGCAAAATAAAGAGAAAAGGAAAGAATTATTCAACAAAATTTTATTTTTATGTTTATATATGTAAAAGAAAAAACGATAGAACTTTAAGAAACCCTAAGTACAACTAGGTCAATCAAAAACGTCTCACGAACCAATTAAAAGAGAATTAAAAAATAATTTTTACCTGATTAGCGAATCCAACACCGAAACCAAGTAAAATACGACCAATATAAAGCATGGCTAGATTTTGAGCAAAAGCATTGATGGCTGAACCACCAAGAAACACAAGACCACCAGCTAGCATAGATATCTTACGTCCGAAAGCCCTAGTAACGATACTAGCTCCCAACGAAGCGATAAGAGCCGCTATGTATAATGATGAAGTAAACATAGTGAGGAGTTCACTGTCAAATTTGCAGTATTGATTCGCCGATACAGCTCCAATTTCTTGCTTATAAACTTTTGGAAAAAACTTTTGCAAAAAAGGTGTCATACCCGTCACTCCACCTATATATTTAATAACACAAAAAAAAGGTATTCGAATTAGTCTATAGTTCATTAATTAGGCTCAAACATATACAAAAATCATATAAAATACTGAAAAAGAAGACGTATTCCAGACCTAAACAGAAATCGAAAAGACCAAAAAAAAAAAGAGTATATAAATCAAACCTGATATTCCAATATCATATCCAAAAATAAGACCACCACAAGCAGCAATTAAACAAGTAATGAAAACATGAGAAGTTAACTTCCCAGGATATTGTTTCCCGGTTTGTGTTGATGATGACACAAACCCACCAGCCATTGTTAAACCCTAATAAAACTCTCTCTTACTTTCTACCTCTACCCTTTGTGAAGATGAAAGATATGAAGTGAAAGGACTAAGGATGTGGGGTTTTATAATGTATATTTTGGATATATGTTTTAGTAGGACTCGAATTCCTTAATAGTTGTGATAATTAAGATAATGTTGTTATTATTAAATAGATAATTAAGAATTTAGTTAATCCTATTTCACTTTGGATTTGGATTTGGATTTGAATTATTGTTGGAATCGAAATATAATAAGAATAGTTTCTTCTTTGCTTTCTAAATTTTCTAGAATTGAAATAAATTGAAGTTTCTTATTCAATTTAATGATTTATCTTTCAATTTTCTAGCAAAGACTAAAATTAAATTTCCCTTTAAGTGGTGTCAGTTGATCGAACTACGGCGACTCAAATCCAACCAGACCCAGGATGGGTCTGATCGGCCAAGGCCAATATCAGACCCATGTTGGGCCGTTTTGCCCGATATGTTGTCCTAGGGTTGGACGCAGTCTGGTAGACCTTCTCTTGACACTGCAAAACGGATGAGCTTTAGCTACGCTCCTTTTGTTACAGATTAAAAATATCGTGGATATTAGTCAGCATTTGCTATGGATATTTTTAAGAGCTAATTCCTATTTGCCCCCTACTTTGTGACCAGCTTCTTTTATGGCCCCCTACTCTCTGGTCCCATTTTTTAATGTAAATGTCATAACTACCCTTCCTATAAATACTTTTTTCAAAATAAAATTAAATAAAAAACATTAATTCCACCTAACCTCTCTCTCCACCTCACATCTCTCTCCACCTCACGTCTCTCTCTCTCCAACTCACATCTCTCTCTAACTCACCTCTCTCTTTTCCAACGAAAGTCGTCGACCGAAAAATTTTCCGACCGGCGAGCTTCAAAAAAAAAACTCTCAACCCCTTCGCCGGAGCAAGGTATGTTCGTGAACAGACCGGATCTTTCCGCCCGACGACCTTCGTTGGAGAAGAGAGAGGTGAGTTGGAGAGAGAGAGAGAGAGAGAGGTGAGTTGGAGAGAGAGAGAGGTGAGTTGGAGAGAGAGGTGAGATAGAGAGAGAGAGAGAGAGAGAGAGAGGTGAGATGGAGAGAGAGAGAGAGAGGTGAGGTGGATAGAGATGTGAGGTGGAGAGAAAGGTGAGGTAGAATTCATGTTTTCTATTTAATTTTAATTTGAAAAATATTTATAGGAAGGGTAGTTAGGACATTTACATTAAAAAAATGGTCATATTTGAATTTACGAAAAATAAGAGGTCATAAAGGAGGTTAGTCACAAAATAGGAGGCCCAATAGGAATTAACTCTATTTTTAATGTGTAGCAAATGCTGACCAACAACTACGAACTTTGCGTGCATTTACTACACATGGGGTGGTGTCAAGTGCGTCTCACACACTAATTTTTTAAACATTGGAAAAAAGATTGTCTATGGTTTGCTAGGCATAGCAATTGATGGGCATTAGCTCGAATATCTCGTAGTTAAGCAAAAATGGTAGCTGATGTTGATTAAGTTTGACACAAACAAGTTATGCCGAACATTTGGGATTCGCGCCAAAATTTTTGGGTGCTTATTGTAGAAAGAGCCCTTAAATTTGGGTTGCCTTTTGTAAAATATGTTAAAATTTGGGTGCCCAAATCACCCTAAAATTTTGTTTAATTTTGAGAATAAAACTCGATTAAGAGACGGCCGTTCTAAGAGCATCTCCAATGCAAAACTCAAAAAAATCTCTATTCATCCTATGTGTCTAGTTCCAATTGAGATTTTCGCTCATAGGTGACGAGAATAGAGATCCTCAATTCTTTTGTGTCTCCAATACAAAACTCTAAACTTATGTTATGTACTCATGTGACATAGTTATTTTTGTAAATAAATAATTAGTTGTTTAGAAAATATAGAAGACTTGATTTCTATTGGTTGAAAATCAAATATTGATGAGTTGGACAATTAGAGATATCTCGAGAAGACACTCTATATAGAGTGTCTTTTTGAAATATCTCTATTCCACCTTCGACACGTCATCTTAGAGATCCAAATAGACTGTTGAATTGGAGAGATTTTTTAAGAGAAAACTCTAAAAATCATATGTTGCATTGGAGATGCTCTAATCGAGCAGAAAGGGTTTCGAGAGAGAGAAGGAGATCGACCAGAAGGGTTTCTAGCAGGAAGATATAAAGGGTTCGAGTAGGAGGAGATAAAGTCGGGTATTTTACTGATTTCCCCCTTTTTTTCTCAGTAAAACTTTTCTGAGTTGATTTTCTAGTGGGCTAAGAATGTATTTTACTGATTTTCGGATAGGAGGGTTTGATATTTCTTTATCTTCTGATTTTCTTTTTTACATAATATAAAAGCCATTAACACTGAACGTACTCAGATTGCTTGATAAACTTTTATGGGTTATCTGTAAACTAGCTCAATCTTGTTTAGCTTCTTTGCCTACATTTAAACGGAACAATTAGTATGACGGCCCGACTACAACACACAATGGCGAGACAAGCTCAGCCAACTTCTTTCCAAACAAGAAAATTGCGCATAACAGGTGTACTATTTGTCAGGAAATGTCAATTTCTCTCTCAGGATGCCATAAAAGTTGTAAGCAGGCAACTAGGCAAGATTTATGAGAGACTGACAAAATATGCATTTCTTGAAATGAAGAAAAAGAAGAAACCAAACTCAGCTAAGGAATGAAGTACCAAAACAAGCAATGAAACCATTACAACAAGTTCTAGGACACATACTAAACCATCCAAACATTTTCGAGGAAACTCTCCCAGTAAACAAGATAATCATTCAACCTTAAATCAGGGGCGGATCCAGGAATAAAACTCAAGGTATGCCGAAATATTATAGAAAAAAAAAATATCCGAGTATTACATAATCAAATATACTAATGTTTTAATTACAACTCAATATAAAAATCTCTTTCTAGTCCAAGCGTAAATTCATTCTCCTTTTACTCATTCCTTGAAAACGCTTGATTATATCTTTATCGTCGATTGTAGCAAACACATCTTTCTCCACAAATGTCACTAAACAACCATTAAGCCATGGGTTAGACATTCGATTTCTCAACTGATTGGGAGAGGCAAAGAATGGGGGGTTTAATTAGTTTTTTTACAAAGAAATGGAGGGGATAGGTAGGGTTTTTTTGGAGGAAATTAGTGGTAAAAGAAATAGAAGAAAAAGTGACTTTTTAAGTGCCGCCAATGGGTCTCGAACCCAGGACCTGGGACATAAATCTCAACAATCTTACCACTGAGCTAAGTTGGTTTTTAGAATATAGGGTATGGCAACCCTATAGATCCGCCCCTGCTTAAATCCACGTCGACATTTTACTCCACGTATGAGCAAGGCCGGTCGAAATTGCACGCTTTCCCCAACCCTAAATTCAATGAAGATGTATCTAATGCACTTTAAAATGTAGCAAGGAGTGACCCGGAGTCTATTGCAATGTCAAATGCCCCGTCTACAACAAAGCTCAAATGCACTTTGAACAGCATATGCTAAATATTTATAAGCTCAAATGTAGCAAGGAGTGACCCGGAGTCTATTGCAAGGTCCTTTATCCGATAATGAAGCAAGGAACGACAATTGATGACTACGACCAACCAGAGTGTGTTTCAATCCTCAACTAAAACCCAACCGAAGTAAAAGCATATGCTACCTGCAACACTCAATTAGAATCAGTAAGAGTTGAATTTGCTAAATATTTATAAGAACAAAAACATGCCAATTAAAACAGAAAGGTGAACCTGCTGATTCTTGCTGAAGTTTGCTCCAACACCCTTCTTGTTTTTTGACATTGAAGATTCAAGAGCCCATCAACCTCTAAGCGAGTTAATCGCTCAAGACATCGTAATTCACAATCTTCTAGCTCTGGAAGGAAACCCTTAAAGTTGGGACACTCTATAATCCAGAGAGTGTTGAGTTGAGGTTGTAAAATCTGTCGAGGAAGAAGCTCAACTTCTCGAATTCCTTTTATTCTGACACATTCTAGACCAGTCATGATGATATTCAATACTTTGGCATTGCTGTATGTGATCTCCAACTCCTTTAGACAGGGAAAGGTAGTTGGCAATGTAGTCAACTTTGGGCAACCACCGACGACCAAACTTTGAAGCTTAGGAAAAGAAGAAGAAGAAGAGTTGTCAATCCATTCTTGTAAATTAAGCATTTGATATAAAGTAAGTGATTTCAAGTTAGGAAGCTGCCCAAGCCCTTGAAGTTGTTCACATCTGTTCCACTTTTGGAGATTTAACACCTTCAAATTTTGTAGAGACATGAATGAGATATTAGTAGTCATCCATGATGGAAGTTTTAGACCATTATAACCAACAATCCTCAAGTGCTTCACATTAGAATGAGGTTGGAGGCCTTCTAATACATCATCTTCATTTTCACGACCACCGCCTTCAAAAGTATATCCGTTGGGACTAAAACGCCAGTATAGTGTCAAAGAGGTAATATTTGGTCTTCCGCTTAAATTTGCTCGTTTAGCTCCTTCAGTTCCACCTCTTACCCTTTCCAAATTATAGACGCCGAAGCGGCCACAGATTAGGTTTAGACCTCCTAGCTCTCCAATGCCACCACCACCACATGACCCTCTGTTTTCCCTCACCATATAGCGATATAACGATTTAAGGCAAGTTAGCCTATCTATTCCTGATAAAGTTTTTTTGTGTCTCTCAAGTAAATAAGGCTTGTCAACTTTGTCCAAATTCCTATGTAATTGGGAAGCTCACAATCCCCTAAATTTGCTTCTTCTAGATTGTATAGGCCGGTAATGCACGATTCTGGTAATACCTTGATACTACTACCCTGTAGGTAGAGGTACCTAAGAGGTTTCAGTGCTCCAATTCCTTCTGGTAGTACTTCCAACTTCTCGCAGTATTTAAGTTGTAATTGTTATTAAAATAGTATTAAAAATCGAATTGTAAAAAAAAATATTAATGAGCAATAAACAGTAAATTAAATAAGTGACTTATCTTTTTGCAGTGCTGAAATCAAGTATTAATCGAACCAACCAGAAAGAATGAACCTGCAATAAACCGTAGTAAAATAAAGGTGGAACAGAGGCACGAGTTGAACTCGCTTTCCTGAAGACTTTAAACGCCCCTGCTACCGTAGAATTAGGTATTGCTTTGCAGTCTGTGAACGTAGTCCCCTAGGATTCAACTATTCCTTATCAAAATTGAAGAAGCAAACTTCAATTTTGATCTCCTGATCTTGACAGAATTCGAAACAAAGAGAAGTAAACAGAGAACTGAGAGAGAGAGAGATAGAAGACGAAAGATTTTTTTTTCTGTGTTTTTTCCTTCTGGGAGTTTATCCCTATTTATAGAGTACGAAACCAGATCATAAGACCTTGGGTAGTTTTGATCCAACGGTGGAGAAAAAGTAGCCAGTAGAGGAAGAATAGGTCTGAGAAAATTAAGGAAGTGGACTCTTTCCACTAGCCAGTAGTGGAAGCAAAAGTCTGAGAACTAGCCAGTAGTGAACTCTTTCCACTAGCCAGTAGGGGAGGAAAAGGTCAGAGAAAAATTAGTGCATTTCTCTGGTAGACCAAGACCGAGACCAAGACCGGGTCCGGGTCCGGGACCGGGTTCCGGGTCGGTGACCCGACCCGCGATGGTGTGAAAGGTATAAATATAAGTGTGCCTAAGGTAAGGGTGCCTCTAAAAAGTGATGGGTCTCTCCTCCGGAGAGCACTATTGTAACCCCAAGGGCCACAACCCTTTACACCCAACTTTATCCTTATAAACACAAGCTTGTTTTTCTCTTTGAGAGATGTGGGACTAAAGTAATTTGTGTGAAAGTCTCTTTAGTACTTAATAGATTTTATTCAAAATCTATTACTAACAATCCCCCACATGAATAAAATTCGAAGAGCTGATTAGAAGAGAAGAGTGCGAGGCTTTGTGTATCAGCAAATAAGGTGTCGTTATGACTTGAACCTTTGCTTTGTGATGGTTCGTTGGGACTACCAGTCGTTCAGTGAACATAATGTTCTTGAACTGAACTTCTGTTTTGTAGACTCGGTCAAAAAAACCTCACACACAAGTCCTCTGATTTCTGTCAAGATCATTCGGTTGTGCTCGTTATCAGCCATGAGCATATCCTAGTATTCATGAGCGCTCTAGAGAATAGCCCAATTCTCATAGGAAGCAGCCCCACTTCCACACTCGTATAGGTGAGTCCATCAAGGGTGTCTTGTTCCACCCCACTTGGTATACCCAAGCTATAGATCTCATCCCCCACATTGAACAGGTACACTCGCTTTGTCATAGGGATGGGTAGGAGATTTCTCCCTTGAGTGTTTACAAGCTCTCATCTACAACTTAGTTGTCCCATTGAACCAAGGTCATGGGATCTCCAATTCCAAGGTTGAGTACATTCTTTGCACCAAGTGAGCATAGTTTCTTCCCGATTTCAGTTACACCATTAACAATTAGACCTTTAACAATCTGCATTCTCCCTCTCTAATGATGAGATGATCAAATAACTAGTTAAAGGTAAGAGTTTGTTTTCCTAAAAGTCTATTAAAGTTTTTCTATTTCTCTCAATGAAATTTTTTTTTGTCTGAATATGGACTACGTTTCTACATTAGTCATTTAAATGACATTGATACATCATCAGGATGTGATAAACACGATAACAAACAAAGCTAAATTATAAACGAAAGAGGCATAAAGCCCAACAACATAATAAAGAAGCTTAAAGTCCGACAAACTTATTAATTATACTTTTCGTAACTCAAGTACAATAACCACGAATTCCACCCTATTGTAGGAATCGATCTTGGGACCTCGAGGTTCTTAGTGTTTATGTCAACACTTTTAACGACTTGGGCAACTAAGTGTTGACTTCCCTCACTGACTTGGTTAATCTATGTGAATGCATAATAGTAGTCAATTTAGGGAGATTTTAAAAGGCCTCCCCGTTTTTGTTAAAAGGCCTCCCCATGGTTTCGTTGACTTGGTAAAACACGTTTGACTTGGCTTGGTTAAAGGCCCCCTCTTTGAATGGGTGAAAAAAAACCCCTTTAAGGGTGTATTTCACCCACATCATTTGACCACGCCACATCATCACCTTCTCCGGCTAGGTCGCCGGCCGGCCAAATTTCCGGCCGGCGACCTTCAAACCAAATATTTTTTTTTTTTCTTTCTCTCCTCTCTCTCTCTCTCTAAGAACTCCGGCGAAGGAACCCTTCGCCGGAGTTCTTAGAGAGAGAGAGAGGAGAGAAAGAAAAAAAAAAAAATTTGAAGGTCGCCGGCCGGAAGTTTGGCCGGCCGGCGACCCTGCCGGAGAAGATGATGATGTGGCGTGGTCCACATCACCGGTCTTGGGTTAAGTTTGACCTAACGGCGTTAACTTTGCCGTTAGGTCAAATATTGATGAAGGAGGTGCTCTTTTGTAGAGGGGGCCCTATAACCAAATGGGTTATAATGAGAGGCGCTTTTAGCGGGGAGGCCTTTTAACAAAAACGGGGGGGCCTTTTAAAATTTCCCGTCAATTTATTAGACTAGTTCAACGTCAAATGGCAAAGCGCCATTGAATATTTGGTGTAAATCTTGTCAAATGGCAAAGCGCCATTGAATATTTGGTGTAAATCTTGTCTTCATTTAGTTTGTCTTATCTGAATAATTGCCCAACAACATGGTTAGGATATATACATTATAAACAATTAGACCTTAAACAATGGTTATTCACTCTCTTTAATTATTTAATGATCAAGCAACTAGCTAGGGTTAGAGCTCATTTTCCTAAGAAAATCGCTATCATGAATGTCCTATGCCCATATATATTGTGTATGTTCATATTAAAGTCATAGTCCAAAGCAAATGCTGGAAGGAAGAAGACAGGGGGCAAAGCAGAATAAAAGTCCATCTTGCCTGTTAGTGGTGTATACTGGGCCAAGTTACAGAGCTTGGCTCGCACGTGGCGCAACTAGGAGAGGCGAGTCAGGCCTGTCCCGTGTTAAAGCGGACTAGGCTGGTAAAGAACCAGTCTAGGCTGCTCTGCCCATCATGTTGGCCCAACCTGATTCACGCCACTATTAATTGTTTCGAACAATTTTCATAATTGTGACTAAGAAGACCCTGACTTGGAACTGCAGTTTATCTTTGACTGTCTGCCTTCTGACACGATTAAATCACGATATTCGTCATCTGATAATTGTCATTAACACTATTTATAGTACTACAAGCATCCCATGACAACAATAATGGACATAAACTCAGTTATTTTATGGGTGTTCACTAAAAAAAAGCATATAAGTTTGAATTGAAACATCCAACATAATATAAAAGCAAGAGTGTATGATTTCAAGATATCTTATGATTATAATCCATAAATTTCATAAACCAAAGTATATGATTGTATTCTCCATAGAGTAAAGGCATAAAAATGAAAATTGTTCCTACCAAATCAAAAGAAAAATAAAAACTAATAACAAATCAAACCAATACTAATAAAAAAAAACTATCTAGACAACTATTTTGTTAATCTCTTTGGGCTTCATTTGAATATCACCACCAATAACATCTTCATCAGGAATGTACTTTCCCCAGTACCAATGCTTCTTCCAAACATGTGACATTTCTTCGATAGGAACTCCTTTCGTCTCAGGCAAAAAGAAGTAGATAAAAACGGTCATGATAAACACGAAAAACGCGAAGAAGAAGAACAACCCGAACTTCATGTGACATAACATGGTTAGGAAGATTTGTGCGATCACGAATGTGAAGAACATGTTTACCGAAACGTTAATACTTTGAGCTGCTGATCTGATCTCGAGTGGGAAAATTTCACTAGGTACTAACCATCCAAGAGGACCCCATGACCATGCGAAACCCATTACGAATAAACATATGCATATCACTAGTCCCATAGCATAAGGCTTTGGAATCACTGCAATACCGGTCGTTCCGAATTTAATCCAGATTAAAACTCCTACTAGAGCCTGCACATTTAAATAAAGTTATGCATTAGATGGGATAATAGTTAGGGTTTAGGTTTTAAAGATGGGATAATAAGAAAATTAGTTAGTTACCTGAAAGATGAACATTTGGCAACCACCTTCTAAGAATAAAGCCCTCCTTCCAAACTTATCAGTGGTAAAGATGGCAACAAAAGTAGCAATAGCATTAACAACACCAGTGATCAAAGCAGACATAAGTGAAGCATTGTTACCAAACCCTATTGTTTGAAACAACACTGGAGCATAGAACATAACCACATTAATCCCTGTGAGTTGTTGGAAAAATGGAATAAGTATAGCCATTGTCAAATGTGGTCTATATCTCTTTTGGAAAATATCATTCCATGGGTGTGTCACTTTCCTTGATGCATCACTAGCCGCCACTAAATCGTTGTATTCGTCTTCGACATTAACGTTACCACGAATACGTTGAAGTTGTTGTTTAGCTTTTTCAGGTTCGCTTCTTTCGATCAATGAATTTGGAGTATCAGGGAGATAGAAAGCACCGAGTGTCATAATTAGAGCGGGCACGGCCGCTAGACCTAAACTCCAACGCCATCCAGTACCATTATGAATCTTGTTTGTAAAGTAGTTAACTAAATTTGCACCCAAAATACCGAATGTGATCATCAATTGAAAAAACATATTAAGCGCTCCACGGAATTTATACGGTGCCATTTCCGATAGGTAAAGTGGCACAGACTGCAAAATAAACAGAGAAAATTATTAAACAAAATTTTAGTTTTATTTTTAGACTTAAAACAAATATTCTAAGAAAAAAATTATTTCAATGATATATTGTTAAACTTATTGATGGATCAGTACACAAACCCCAGTACTAACTAGGTCTAGGGTTTTGCAAGTTAGGTCAAGACCAACCATGTAAATCCTATTGATATTGTTTGTACTGACTTAAACCCCTAAACTCTAAATCCTTAGAAACAAAAAATAAATAGATGGGCGATACGACTATTTTGTATTAGATGAGTAGTTATAAAGACGCCCCACTTACACATGAATGCCTTAGAAACTATGGCTAATTCAAAAAATTATTAAATAAAAGAGAATTAAAAATTAATGTTTACCTGATTAGCAAATCCAACACCGAAACCAAGTAAAATACGACCAATATAAAGCATGGCTAGATTTTGAGCAAAAGCATTGATGGCTGAACCACCAAGAAACACAAGACCACCGGCGAGCATAGATATCTTACGTCCGAAAGCCCTAGTAACGATACTAGCTCCCAACGAAGCGATAAGAGCCGCTATGTATAATGATGAAGTAAACATAGTGAGGAGTTCACTGTCAAATTTGCAGTATTGATTCGCCGATACAGCTCCAATTTCTTGCTTATAAACTTTTGGAAAAAACTTTTGCAAAAAAGGTGTCATACCAGTCACTCCACCTATATATTTAATAACACAAAAAAGGGTAATCAAATTAGTCTATGGTTCATTAATTAGGCTCAACTTATAAAATAATCATATAATATAATGAAAAGTAGACGTACTCCAGACCTAAACAGAAATCGAAACGAGGACAAAAAAGTATATAAAATCTAACCTGATATTCCAATATCATATCCAAAAATAAGACCACCACAAGCAGCAATTAGACAAGTAATGAAAACATGAGAAGTTAACTTCCCAGGATATTGTTTCCCGGTTTGTGTTGAAGATGACACAAACCCACCAGCCATTGTTAAACCCTAATAAAACTCTCTCTTACTTTCTACCTCTACCCTTTGTGAAGATGAAAGATATGAAGTGAAAGGACTAAGGATGTGGGGTTTTATAATGTATATTTTGGATATGTATTTTAGTAGGACTCGTAATCCTTAATAGTTGTGATAATTAAGATAATGTTGTTATTATTAAATAGATAATTAAGAATTTAGGTAATCCTATTTCAGTTTGGATTTGAATTTGAATTATTGTTGGAATTTAAATATAATAGAATAGTTTAAATTTATAATAGCCACAGGATCAAATTTGAAGTTAATTAGAACCCTTAGATTTATAGGTAGTTGCAATATCCGTTAGGAAACAAATTCTCGTTTAATTGGATTCTAGTCTATCCATTAATTTAAATTTGATCAAATACTTAGAAAATCTTAACGACCCATTACTTCTATTCCCACATCTATCTAATCCAATTAAAATTAAAACAGACTTCTCTTCAGTATTTTACTCGAAGAGAAACCCTAAAACTAAAAACCGCCCAGTTGGCCAGTTATCCAATTAACTTTCATAAATTTTTTTTTGTTCTCTGAGGTTTAATTTTGGTAATGTTAACTTTCCCTTAGTAGGTCGTTAAAAAATGGGAGGATTGTTTATTTATTTTTTTCCCACCAACTTCTTTTTTGACCCAAAAATTTTTGTTTATTCAAATTTATCACTCTGTTCTTTATGGTCATTCATTGTTTGTTATTGTTTAGTTTTATGTGTGTTTAGGGCTCCAATTTTATAGGTCTCCTGGTTGGGTTCCTGGGACTTATTCTTTCGCTTCTAACAGAAGGCACAAACAAGGGGTTAATATATTGATCGGTTCATTTGTTTGCAATGAAGTCTATGAATGGATATCAAAATATTCGACATCCGATTCGTAACCGAATTCGAATTCAAAAATCTGAAATTTCGGATATCGGATACGAATTCAGCTATTTCTTATCAGATATCGGATACGGATACACCAATATCTGATCTGACAAATATCCGTATCCGATAAATAAAATAAATAAATAAATTATTAATAATAATATATAAAAATTTATGGTTCAGATCTATTATTTTGATCTAATGGTTAAGAAATTTAACTTAATATATAAATTTTTGTTTTTCTTCGGATATCAGATATTATCCGATATCTGTTAATATTATCGAATTCGGATATTGATTTATAAAATATATAGGATAATTGTCGGATATCGAATAGCTTATCGGATATCAGATACAGATATTTCTATATCCGATCTGATGAGCTACCGTTTACTGGCCTATAATTGCAACCCAACTAATCACATATCAAATTCCTTTTTCCTTGTAATTTCTTATAAAGCTGTCAAAGGGACTTATGTTTTCTTTTACGGAATTATTGTGTCTTTTACAACATTTAAGGAGAAGGGTAGAACATATGGAATCGTCACAAAATTACGTTTATGTTTATCTAGAAACATATCATGTAAGTATCTTTTTTTTCTACTTCATTTTTTCTTTATTTTTTTTGATACTTTCTTCGATGTTTGGGTTATCTTATACACTTCTTTTACTTAATTACGGACTTTATTTCTCTAAGACGAAGGAGATAAAGAGATAGCAATAAAATAAGGGAGATTTAGTCGAGAGAAGAGAGAAAAAGAGAAGTTATTTCAGAGAAAGGCGAGGGAAGAGAGGTAGAGAGAAAGGAAGTCGTAGAGATAGAGAAAGAGCACAAAAATGCTGGTGATGGTGGTCGGAGGTGGTGGTCATAGGATAGAAATTAAAAGAAAAAAAAAAAGTTGTCGTAGTAGGCGATTTGCCAGCGGCCATCACCGACATTGAGAATTAATGGTGGTGGGGGTTGCGGGAAACACAAAGAACTAAAAAAATATACAGAAAAAATCAATCAAAATTTTGTACAAGTGAAAATTTTCTTATTTTCCCAGATCGGGATCCTATATTTAATTTTTGTTATCTTTCGCTCTTTTGTTGTTTCATTTGACCTTGGTTCACAATCACCAACCATTTGAAACCGTTTATAAAATCACCTGTACTTATATAAAGTGTTTTATTTATGATTTTTTGAAGTGAAAAATTTCATTCTTTCCCGACCTTTTACCCGGTTTCTGTTGGAGTATTTATTTTTTTGAATAATATGATTGAATTAGAAGAAAAAGAGAAAAGGATATACAAGCCTAAATAAGGCGAAGCTGCGACAGAGTCGCCGAGGCACTTAAGCCGAACCCAAAAAAAAGAAAACAGAAAAGCTAACAAAAAGGAAAGAAAAATAAAAACCAATACACAGAACCGGGACCCTCGATGAGCGATTTTACATCGACAAGATAAACGCCCCCCAATTTCCAACGATGTCCGAGAACACTCTATATTTAACCCTTGGCATGTTACGACTCCAATGATACACATGGCTGAGAATATTATATCTTCCGTAGTCCCCGACTTGTCGGAAAAAATCGCTGCGTTCCTAGAATTCCAAATGGCCGAAAGGATCGCCTTTGGAATCATGTTCATGATCGGGTTTCTCCCTTTATATACATACCTTACCACTTACAAAGTTCTCTCAAGTTCTATAGCAACCAACTTTGTAAGTATGTCTAAATTTGTTTCATAATTTTATATGAATCAAATGCATTTATGGTATATTGGAAGATTAGCCACATAATGGTATGGTTCCTTATCATTTCTAGCTTATGAATAAATAAAATTTCTAGTCTAATTTGGTTTTGATTCATGTGTTTGTTGTCTTGTTCTGATAGCTTTGGAGTGACTGAAGTTATATATTTCTAATTTTTGTTTCCCTATGATATTTACATGTTCATTAGAATTTAGAGATTTCACACTTCCAAAGGTGGACTGGAAGATTATCTTCATAAATTGTCTTGTCATTTTTTGTAAGATGAAGTGCTGCAAATTTATAATGGCACACTTAGTGTCGCTAACACTTGTTGGACTCTTATTACACACGAGAATGTCACATCTAAGTCGTTTAGCATACTCGAATACATTTTGAAGATTTATTATGATAGATCGGTTGGTTGGTTTGTTTGATTAGGTAATTTTGCAGATTTAAGCGTGAAAAAAAGACTAAAAACAAGAGAAATATACTCGAAGGGCATTTCAGCCATTTGGAGACATGGATACTATAGTAAATTGTGCCAAGATCGATATATTAATGAAGAATAGACTCCAAGAAAAATCAAGAGACACAAAGTCAAATCCCTAACGAGTGAATTACGCAAAGTCAAAGTTGGGGTCTTATGAAGTTGACCAGTGGGGCACACTCGGGTGCTCTTCGAGCATGCAGGACAATAATAGACCAAGTGGCGCAATCTGGGAGACAGCGCAACTTATTTATGTAGATTACAAAGCACCTAATACCGCCTCAAAGGTGTTGATAATAGAAGAGAAAGCTATTTTCGTAACCCCAAGCGTTTAACTGCGTTCAGATCCGCGCAAATTCAATCTGATGGCCACTATGCACGTCTTACTGTGCTTACGATGTCTGCGAGTCACAGAAACGCGCTACCTAAGGTCTGATTGGTTGTTACTGGATGCAACCTAACTTCCGTACTTCACACGCATTAGTCACTCTAAATCTGCATTTTCTCTCATCTAACAGCTCAGGTTGTAACAATAGGCTGCAAATCTAAACCCTAACGGTAGGACACCCAAAACACTAACATGCGTCTCTTTCTTAGTCCTTAGATAAAAAATAACCAAAAGTTCTCGTTTTAGCTCCTTCTCTTTTCTCCTAATTTAACCCCAAAGCCCTAGAAACTCTTTTTTTTTTTTGTTGAAGGACCCCTAGAAACTCATATAGATAGATCTTTTTATATCAATAATGCTAGCCAAAATCTCTTTCATTTCTCTCACTTCTTCTTCTCTTCTTAGCCAAAATCATTTTTACATCAATAAAAGAATAATAAAAAGACAAGGAAACAACAAAAAAGACTGGTGGTTAATATCCTATTTTTTATTCTTTAGTAATCTCTAAAGTTCAAAGTACTCGAGATATACACCCTAAGGATCTTTTTTCGTAACTTCCAAACTTACAATTTCATGTCTACATCTTTGTAAAAATAACATCTTCTATTTATTCCCCTCAAAAGTAAATCAAATGGAATCAGCTCCACCTTTTAAAGAAGCGTAAAAAAAATAGATATTACATCTTGAAACAACATGGTTAACCTTAAAACACTATTAGCCCTTTAAATTTGAATAAATGTCTATCTTTGCATTTGAGTTTTTCAATACATTGACTAAAAAGTCAAATTTGAATTTTCAGTTCTGCTATTTGACTTGTTATTTCTATATTTTGTTCCAGTCCTCAAACAAAAATAATAGAAATAAATGACAAACAAGCACTATAAGAAAATCAAAATCTAACTTTTTAGTGAATGCATAGAAAATACAAACGACCATTTAAGCAAAGAGCCAGGCAAGAAACAAATTAGATGTTGGCTTCTTAATAGTCAGAAATCTCGTGTGGAATACGAAGCTACTCATCGCATCTAAAAAATGCTAATAGCACAAGATTTTCATCATACCATTACAAAACATAAACCCTAAATCATCATTAGTAACAAAAGAAAATCATAATTGAGAATTAAGCTTCAGTTAGATTCATTAATTTCATATGAAATATAGTATCCCCAAGGGGTTCTCCCTGTAAACAGGGTCTCAGTTCAACTATACCTCAATTTATTGAATCATATCATCATCAGCAACAACAACCCTAAATTAAAAACTCTAGATTCAAATTGATTGGCTCATATCAAGAAATTCAACCAATTTTACCATTTTTACTTCATAGATTTAATCTCAGAAGCGCGGATAATTGTAATCATTGCCAATTTCAATCAAAGACTCAGACTTTTACATATCTAATCTTTACCCTAAACTCAAAACCCTAAATCAAACAAAATTGAGTATAGATTTAGCCATTCTTTTGACACAGATAAGCTGGTTAAGTAAGATCAAAGCAAAACTGCAACACTAAATGGCATAAATTTAGCACGAGCATTGGGGCTTTCTTCTTCATTGAGAATTTCAGAGAAGCCCGGGGTGCAACGTGCAGATAAAATTGAAATAAATGAAAGAATTTGTGTTTGATTGAGATGAAATGAGGATGAACAAGCTTAAAATTCAAAAAAAAACTAACCCTAGAAAGGGGAAGCTAAAAGGCGACAGAGCTAAGTTTGTGATGTGAGAGAGATGACCACCTCTATTTTTATATAGAGAAGTTCATGATGAAACCCTAATTATCTTTTTTGCTTAGCGATTCCATCCAACGATTAGGGCACTTCAGGGACCAACTCCTTCAAATGAAGTTCTATGAGCACCATAACCTAGCCACTTCAGGTCTTGTGTCCACGGGCCTACTTCCTCATTAGGTCCATCGGGTCGGTCTCTGGAATTTATGTCAATTGGATTATCGGACACGGGTGGGAAATTTTTACAATCTTAGTGGCTACAAGTCATCCAAGTGTGTCAAGTTTGTCAGGTATCGTGCGATCCGAATTAGGGTTTACACTGATGTTAGTCATACTGGGGCCAATGAAGTATTTTCTTATGAAATTGTGGGGGAACTGAGAGGTAAAACTAGAGGGTGTTTGATTTTTTAGCACTTACAAGTGCTACCACTTACTAAGTGATAATCACTTAGTAAGTGATATCAAATGTAAGTGCTATGGCGTTTGTTTTCCATCGGTTCTAAGTGCTTGATTTTAATTTTTATATTAATTCTAAATGTTACAAAAATGAAAAATTGTCTGTCTTAACCTTAGTGTATTTACACATTAGCATTTTATAGCAATTCGTAATAAGTTCGTTAGTTTAGGTAAAAGAAAATTACGGTTTACGAATGTTATGTCAAAAATATTAATCGTAAATAAATAAGAATTATGAAGGTGAAAGAACTTAGTTGTATCATGAAGTTTGGGTGTCCCATGATTAGTTAAGGAAGAGATGTTAAAAAAACTTACGAGGAAAACTTAGGTGAATGATGAGTGAAGATAGAGAAGAGTCATAGCGAAAGTCATAAAAAAATTTTGTATTTATCAATTGTTTAAGATTTTTTTCTTAGTTAAAATTATATTGGTAATTACAATATTAGGAGAAGGATAGAAATGTCCTTTTTAGCACTTACAAAGTAAGTGCAGAATAATAAGCTCCAACTTGGAGCTTACTATTTTGCTCTTACTTTGCCACCACTTAGAAGTGATTTTCACTTATTAAGTGAAAAAACAAACGACCTAAAATTGCCGGCCCGCACTTAATAAGTGAAAATCACTTAATAAGTGCAAAAATCAAACACCCTCTAAGTAGGAATGGAAGGCATTTAGTTTGTGTAGGATGGGATTGTAGGTTTTGTAAAATATGCTAGGGATATGTACCAGTTGAAGTGAAATGATAATTAGAGCTCACATTAGGATCAATCGACCTTTTTCGTACTTCCATTTGGTTTTGATTGAATAACCTCCCTAGAGAAAGAATCCACCAGTGTGACTGAAAATCAATGTTTAATTCTGAAACACATCCAAATTGGATGATGAGGTCAACCGAAATGGTATTAATGGTAGTGAAGAGACATTGTTGGAGGAGTTCAAGTGACCCGACAAAGAAAATCAAAAGAAGTATTAGAAAAAGTCGCAGGAACTTAATAGTCTATCATCACATTGATCAGTGATGAAGTCTTTAAACTTGTGGTAGCACCATTCTTCTCTTGTATCACATTTTACTGCTTGTCCAAGGAAACAATGTGTAATACTCTATGATTTTGGAAGCAAAGTTTGGAATTCAAGAATATGACCCTTGGAAGTTGTTCCAAACGAAGGATAAATGACCAAGTTAGTAATTCAAGTATATATACGACTACGTTTTGAGTTGTAAACATTATATGTTATTTAATGCAAAACAGCAAGTATATTTATGTAAATCTGCATCTTCTGTCATAAAATTTGTTTACCTTATCAAGCTATGATGTGAAGTTAGATTAACTATGATTGATTTTTTGTGTACAAAAATTGATTGATTTTTTTGAGTAAATATGTATTGATTACAGATGCAAAATAAGATACTTTATGGCAGGATAATCTAGAAAATCAAAATTTTCATAGCGCTTATAAGTGATAAAAAACAAACGTACCCTTATAAATATAAATAATAAAAAAACAAAGGGCACTACACCTATTAAGTGATAGCACTTAGTAAGTGAATATCACTTATTAAGTGCTATCACTTATAACTGCTAAAAATATCAAACAACCTCTTAGTCCCGAGCTACAAACTTAGACCTAACCTTAACTCGACTTGGACCTAACCTTAACTCGGCTCAGCCCGCTTCTCAGTTGAAGCAAGAGCTAAGATATTATACTAGAATAACACTCAAGAAGTAAGTTGAAGAGATAGGTTCCTTCTCCAGCCCTTTACGTCATTACACTAACCTTGAAGGTCTGACTCAAAGATTATTATTCACAGATGATATATTTTACACTTTTTTCACGAACATGTTTTTCTCATCAATCATACCCTCATAATATAATACAAAAAATAAGTACAGTTTAGATCATTCTGAAAACTTTTACCCATGTGTTCTGATACTTCCCTTGAAGTGTTAATGGTAACATGGATGGTTAGTAAAGCTTGAAGGTTCAACTAATATAGAATTGACTTTCCTGATTATTCGAAAATCGAGAGGAGCAACGCGGGATTTGACGTAACAGTCTCATTATTCTGACTGGTTCCAGAAAGACAAATTTTGACATCAATAGGTAGCACTTCAAAACTCGACTTCGACCCCTTTTTTTTATCAAGCTAGCTTTAGGTTTTGTTATGTGCTCACCCAAAGGCGAAGGGTTAACAAAAAGATCTAGATTTTCTCCTTTGACTCCACCAACAACCCCACCGTTAACTCCACCACCACCAGTAACTCCGACCTCAAGCTTCCTGGTCGATATCTCCGAAATTTCACTCTCATCTTCCTCGGACATTGGTATTTTTATAAAGAAACCCATGGAAGGGTGTAGTTCAAAATCTTGTCGTGGACCAAACAAAACAATATCCAAAGAAGAATCACACATTAAAGAGAGACATAGTCATCCCAGGAATAAGTATATTTTAAGTTTTTAGCAGTGAGATTTGCATCTTTTTTGTCCAACTCCAAAATGCTATGAAGGGATTCCTATCAGACTAATAAGTCTGGTAGATATGGAACCTACAGCTCAAGGCTACCAATAGACATAAACTCACTACAGAGTTGGACCTCTCCAAATCAAATGGAACACAATGTTAAGTTGGTTCTGTTTTTGTAAAGAAGCTATTAGGAACTTGCTCCTGTTTCTATTGGCAGGATCTCTCCAAATCAAATGGAACGATATGAGTATATTGATGTCTCCATGAATCCGAAGAAACTCGCGAGTAAACAAGAAAGCGACAATTGCCCGTTAGAGTGTTAAGACGAAAAACAATTAAACCATAAAAGCAACAATCTAGGTAAGCAACCGCACATGAACACAAAAGATTTAAATTAGGAAAAACAGGATCATATAGATTTATCAAGAGTTAGTGAATATATAAAACCGAAAACACGGGGTTGCCCCAAAACTAGAAACTAAATTTTGGCGTGGTTTGGTATCGACCCATATTAAAGACACCTTTCAAAATAATGAAATAACAACAAGATCGGTATGTGTTTATGGATCAGTAAGAATGGTTTCAAAATTCAGATCTAGAGGTTCAACAAACTAATTGTCTCTTTCAGGGGCGGAGGCATGTGAAGACTAACCCAGGCTATAGCCTGGGTTAAGTCTTATAGCTTTCGCCCCAAGATATAGACAGATATCGAAGCTAGCTCGGCTGAGTTGTTGCCTTGTGCATTTGAGGTCATGGGTTCGAGATCAATCATGTGCATAATTTTTAGGGATTTTCTTACTAATAATCCTTTTTTGACCCCCCACTTTATAACGAAATCCTAACTTTACCCTTAATTATTTCCTAACTACTGTTTTGAAACTGAATTACACTCCATTTTATTTTTACCCCCTATGTTTTTGCATTTATTTTGTTATACATTAATTTTCTTGTGTAAATTTTTGTTTTCTTTTATCTCTCTTCACTTCATCTTTCTTCTTCTGAATTCTATCTTTCTTTCTCCATTCATCTATTTTCTCTTGGTTGTTGTAGTGAAGAGAATAGTCTCCTTTGTGAGAACATTCCTCTTTTTACACGACAATTTAGTATTACTATATTTTGTTTAAATTATTTGGCAAGACAAAAAAGTTTTATGTCTTATTTTTGTGTTTTATCGTGAATTTTACTTCAATAAAAAAAACTTGTTCTCAAATCTTAGGTATGTTTATTAGTAGAAAAAGCAATTGTCATAAAAATTAAACGTATAAAATGATTAAACGTACGAAGCAATTGTAATTCAATACAAAATATCTATTTCTTTTTCTGCAAGCACGATAGAAAATAAAGAATTTTATTGTAAAACGATAAAAAAAAGAAGCAATTTTAATCAAACAAAAAGCGTCATTATCTTTTGGAAGTACTAACGCCTTGAAATTTAAACTTTACTTGAGTTAGCCCTGCCTAAAACGAATTCCTGGCTCCGCCCCTGGTCTCTTTCTTTACCAGTCTCCACAAATACAAAGGATGTCATACACTACTTCCTACTTACATACATTTTTAATGGAAAATATGAGAACTAAATAAACTGTTTGAACCTAACGAAACATTAAGCGGGGATAGCTCAGTTGGGAGAGCGTCAGACTGAAGATCTGAAGGTCACGTGTTCGATCCACGTTCACCGCAATCATCTATTTTTCTTTCTTGACATGGTTTTGTAGTAGTAGTTCAAAGCATTGTTCGATAAGAAAATGTGATGCCAACATTTAT
The DNA here is from genome assembly GCA_002897215.1 of Eschscholzia californica subsp. californica. Lineage (NCBI taxonomy): Eukaryota > Viridiplantae > Streptophyta > Magnoliopsida > Ranunculales > Papaveraceae > Eschscholzia > Eschscholzia californica. The sequence goes on from BEHA01050087.1 coordinate 79,312, forward strand.
AATGAAAAGAGATTTTAGCTTTTTGATATTAGTGTTTGGATTATACAAGGATAAAATGTCGGCGGTGGCCCATATATAGACAGTACCACCACCGGTCCACCGCCACCATATAAGAAATTTTACCTTCCACATATAGCCCCCTAACCATAGTACACCTTCACAAACAATCCCAAAACCAAAGTTGCCCCAAAACTAGAAAAGAAATTTTGGCTAGCAAAACAAAATTGATCGATGAGAGGTTAGGTATCGACCCACATTGAAGACACTTTTCAACTTGATAAAATAAGAACAAGATCAATATGTGTATGGATCAATAAGAATAGTTTTAAGAAATTCATGTCCATAGGTTCAACAAACTGAAAACACAAGATGTCCATAGGTTCAACAAATTAAAATAAGAATAGTTTTAATTTTCTCTTTTTTTACAGGCCTTGATACGTAAAAATAACAACACAAGATGTCATAATGCTAATTACATATATTTTAATGTAAAAATGAAAACAAAAAATAATTTGATTGCAACCGAACATTGATTGTGTGAAGGGTAATCCCTGTATAGCAATGAATCTCTTCCAAGAGATGATAGAGATGCAACATCATGGCATTTTTCCTAATGAAGAATTTGCTTATTAATTGAACTTTGAAGACTTTATATATATAGAATTAGATCAGTTACTAATTCCTTAAAATTCTTTCTCAACAAAGGAAACCAGATTTTCATCAAATTTTCAACCATTTGGTAACAGTATCAAAGATCTTCACAAACTTGGAAATTAAAGATACATCCCAAGATTTGCTCATATGAAATCTCTAAACCTTCATTTTTGTATTGGTATTCACATGGACATGATAACATTGGTCAAACGAAACAAACAAATACTCCGTAACGACGTAAACGAAACTAACACGAATCAAATAATGTTAAGATTAAGAATAACAAGGCTAATCATTTGAAAAGAACTTCAAATTTTATTTATTTAGATTCAAGTATACAATAGATCGATCATTCGCTTATCAAAGCTAATTGAAATGAGAATCTCTTGTTAGAGAGGTTTTTAGTATTTGATACAACCATAGGTAAAAGAGAAATTACCCTTAATGAAATAATTGAATAATGACTTGAACATATAGATAGAGAGATTACTATACATACATAATATACTACTAACCTCTACTACTACTTCTCATATATCTACAAATTATACCGATCTTCAAACCATTGTTTCTAACAATAACCGATTTCTCGACCATTTTTCTTCTTCATCGTTCGAACGAAACAATGCAACCGTAATTCCTGCAAGTTTCTTCTCACTAATTCTTGACTTGTAAGTTCTATCTTGTTTTGGAGCATTGGGTGCTTCATTACTACTTGATTCTTCATCTAAATCTCTAAAAACTCTTAAAGTCGTTGTTTTCGATGATGGAGTACTAAATGCAAAATGATTTTGCTTAGCAATCATAGTCTAAAATGAGCAAACAATAAATACGAATTAGATATAAATCTTAGCAAAATAAAAACAAAATATTGGGAAGAAATTATGAACTTCATTCATTCTAAAACTTACAGCATCTTTAATCTTGTTCGAAACGTGGAAGAGATGGTCAAGATCGTCATGGTCTACTCCACATAATATCTTAACCTGAAATCGAATAAACCCACGAACGATTAAGCGATTAAACTCTATATTTGTTAAACTAATCAAAATGAGGGTTTTTGGTTTAGAATTCTAACCAAAATGTCTTGTGGTAAGGCTTCAAGAAGTGATTCATCTGTGTGAGCTATCGAACATCGACTGTTCTTCAATGGAGTTCGAAAAGGAAACCCCTCAGATAAATTTCCAATACAATCTGAAATAACCCTTTTTCGAGAAGGAAAAAGGGCTAATCTTTCCTTTTTTGTTGTTTCAGAACTTGAATCTTTTAAGCTACCATACTTAATCTCTGAACTACAATTCTTCTTCCTCCCCAATGCCATTGCTTCTCCTATATAAATACCTAATTTCTTTTTCTTCAGATTCTGAATCAAAAACAACATTTTTTAGTTAAACCCTAGCTATTTCAAATCAATAGAACACTATAGAAACCTAAAAACAGAGTGAAAAAAATGAAAAACCCTAATCTATAATTTGAGAAATCACATATTCATCAAAGCTTAAATTTCACTATACCCACATACCCAAACCCTAAAATCTTAATAGAAATGAAAATAAAAGCAAAATTTGTATTCTAAGATAATCAAATGAAAAACCCTAAAATTCAAACCCTACCCATTTAACTAAAAAATGAAACAAAATAGTATGAGAAATGAAGAAAAGATTATACCTGATGAGAATAACAATAGAGTTAATAAGAAATCTTTGAGAATCAAAAACCCTAAAATATATTAGAGTTATAAGAAATCTTTGAGAATCAAACTTCTCTCTCTTTCTCTCTCTAAAAAAAAACAAAGCTTTCTTTTGTAACCCGAAAACAAAGCCTTTCGGTGAGTTTAAATTTTAGTTAAAACCGTCCAACACGAGTCAAGTTTGGTAACCACACAACGACTAAACTTATACTATACTACGCGGTTTATCTTACTAATTTGCTCCATTATTTATATCTCGTCAAGTGTCACGCTTCAATTGGCTCTTTGTTTAATGATGATTCTCGACTGTACACGTGTCACTCTTTTGTATGCTCCCAATTTACATTTCTGTAATTAGCTTTTTGGGCCGTAACCTGTCGGCGCATGCTTGGAATTTTGTATACCCACCATAATGTGGGTGAAGGAGCACCAATAAATTTTGAGGTTATTTTAACTTGTTTCCTTCCTACGCATTCTAAGTTCGAAATATATTTCTCAACAAAAAAAAAGTTCGAAAAATATTGTAATTTATAATTTAACATGTGACGGGAGGTTACGAGCCAGTCATCACCTAAACGAGCTGAAAAACAACACCTTTTTGTAATGTGTTCACAGATGAAGGTAGGGTTAATGGGAAATATCTCTCCCTCCTGACACCTATTCCAGTCGAAAAAATTTGAGAGAAAAAAATTCATTTCTCTAGACATATACTACAGTCGATATATGTGTTGTCAATTGAGGTTAATTTGACCTATGTTATAGTGAGTCATAATTGGACGTGAACGAGTCAACCATCACTTAAACGGGTTGAAAAACAACACATTTTGCAATATATTAGCAGATGAAAGTAGGGTTAGTGGGAAATATCTCTCCCCCGACACTTATTTTGGTCGAAAAAAAATTAGAGAGAAAATGTATTTCCTTAGAAGTTAACTAGACACATAACCACATACATATGGAGTAATTGGATAGAACATCACAATTGAGGTTAATTTGACGTACTTGATAATGAGTGATATAATTGGACGCGTACAATTCTTAGGAAATTGGATTGTGGGAGCAAAATTCGAGGAGGCCAATAAGAGAGTTTCTCGGGCCGATTTTGGTTTGGCTTTTCCGAGGTTAGCTTCACCCGCACGACTCGTGCGTATGAGTAAACGTCAGCCAAGTTCATCTCAGCCGTTTAGATTTCCTAGCCTTCTCATCCGACGGCCTAAATTAATTATGACGTTAGTATTCTTTCAAACTTTTCCTATTCCGTTATACCTAATAAAACTACCTAAAAGGCCAGCTAATAACACGTCACGTTACTGGATAATGATAAGTTTGTTTTAGTCAACTACTTTCCTTTGAAGTAAAAGAAAGTCAAAATTTGTAGGCCAATTGGTCTTCAAAATTTTGACCAAGTCAATTATGGAACGTTACTTACCTTATATTTGGAAAACCCTAATTTGTAGGCCAATTGGACTCCCAGTGAACCAACTAAGTTCGTATGGCTTAGTCTTGTGATTGTTACATTCCAATCCATCATATACATCCAGAAAGTCGTATCCTCTGGAAAAAGCTTGTATAGTTGGGGAAGTGATGCATATTACTTACGACCACAAATAACATAGAAATCACACTTAAAAATAGATTTCAAAATTTTTTTATCTTTATCTGATTCAAGACGTCTAATTACTCATCAAATAACAATATCTAGAACTAATTTTGCGTGATTGACTTTATCTGAATCAGACGAATCAGTTTGAGACGATAACAACAGATACCCGCACTATCACATGATCCACAACATATAATATGTTAGGGTTAGGAATAGTCAAATAGTTGAATGAAAACACAAGTCATTGACACCCATTACAAGAGCAACATAGTAGAAGGTATAAAAGGTAGTGAGTGGATCCCTAGTTGAGAGGAAAAACAAAGACCAACTGAGACTATATCAGCATGCACGTGTGCATGTTGGAACTAATTACTTAAAACTTTCATTCATCATTTCATTGGATTCTTCGGATTCCCTCTTTAATATTAATCAATTATTATTATTAATTATTTGAATTAAAAGTTTTAATTAGCGCAGCCAAATGGGAAATAATACTTTTAATTTAGTGAATCAGACACTTTAATTAATCAAATTGATGACAGAGTGTGTCTGCTAATATGGTGGCTAATCACAGTCAAATTAAAAGTTTGATTCAGTTACAATATATGTTTAGTAAAATCATTTATAATAGTTTTATATTTTTAAACAATTAATGTCTTTTCATAATAATTTACTCTAGTTTTAGTCTGATTAATTCTGCACCCACTTGACTATTTTGGAATCCGAAGAAACGGTAAATGTAAACAACCAAAATATAGAACTCAATGTAGTCTAAGAATCAAAATAGTGACCTATATTTGTATGGTTCATTGTTGGATTTCTATCTTCCTCTTAATTTTGAAGTTCGGTGACATAATTTTAAACGGAACCTTTATACAATAAAATTAAAGCTAAAACGAAATAGTTGAATCTTTAAACAAGCCCTTTACAGAGAGGGTAGGGTGGCGAGAGGGGTTGTGTCACGAAAGTTTGAGACATTTCATAAGTACGACACTAATGAACTTTCAAGGCTCATTGCCCATACTACCACACACTCACTCACATTTTGACATTTCCATTACCAATATCATTCATTAGGAGTTGGATCAGAACAAATATTTAGTCCTAAACTCAAGAGCTCGGGGAGAGAAACACAACGATATATAGATCTAAGCCACCAGATTAATAGAATTCGTTGAAACCTTGCGTCCAGAATAAAGGGGCTCTTAAGTCTTACCTAGTACGAACAAACACCCTGCACCACAAAATACGGATCATTTTCAGATATTTCAACCGAATGACTGATACTTGGCTCATACGGGTGTAAAAACATGTACAAACTTTAAAATGTAAGTGTACAAGTAAAATTTTTGGTTCATAAAATTCTTCTATCCGTAATCATTGTTGGAGGAATCCAAAGCTTTTCAATTATAATAAGCCAACAAACAGAATCCAAAGTTGAATTGTTTCAGTCTCCATTATATGCGGCAGGGAAGTAATAAAAAAAATATCCCAAGTTATATTTGTCTTGTTTTTAATTATGATTAACCAGCAAATGCGAAACAATTTCTTAATCTTATCTTCGGTAATGAAACAACATAGTGGGGCTCAAGAAATTGTTACGACAAACCTCATTTTCAGTGACGGATAAGAAAAAAATTAATCTTTCCTAACTTTCATAGCGAGAACTATGAAATTTATATAAAAGAATATACGGTAAACGTAGGTTAAGACTGGTAAAAATTGTTTATTTTGGAGAAGCAAAATGCTACATGTTCCGGTTCCAAATTTCCAGGCAGAGAGTCTTGAAATGGTCTGCCAACTCGGGTCATATAGCATGATCATTGGTGTTTTGTCATCAAACGATTTGTTACGATAAACTTATACGTTACTCAAATACGACACTAACCAGACCATTTAACAGAGTTTGCTCCAATATGTCATGACTGAACTAAAAAGGGGAAGAATCATAGAACAAGAAATCGGGAAGGAGAAGGAGAAACGTTGAATCTGAGATGACTCTAGGATTTTATTTTGTGCTTTCTAATATGAGTAGTTGATAATGGTCCATCTTACGGATTTATTTGCACGGCTAAAAAATTGAAGGGGCTATCTCAGGCATCTTATGAGGAAACACCGTCAATACTTTATGTCTCGCGTTGGCTTGCCAACTTAGGTCTCGGCCTGGAAACTCGGGCCATGTAGCATTTCTCTTTGAAGGAAAAATCTTCAAACTTAAAACATAAAAGAACAACATTTAGGTACTGCTTGTACTTTTTTGAAAGTCATACATGTAAACTGACTCAGAAGTCTAAATTGATTTGAGTCTGTTCGAATTGTTTGTCGTAATCTGACTAGTACAAATGGCTAATTTGTATTGATTACATCAACATTGGTCAAACCCCTAAACTTTATGAACGAAATCCTATCGTACTGATAAGCTAGACTGATGAGTCTAATAGATACAGAGCCTACTGACTCGAAGCTCCTGGTGAAACACACATAAAGTTGGTAGCATCTTACCAGTATAGTGGAATCTGGTCAGTGTTACCTCTTTGTTATTGTAGTTACAAGTAGGTTTACTACACAGCAATGCGAATAAAGATTGGATTACATCTACATTGGTTGTTTCTCTTTGGTATTAGAAAGGGTAAGACAGAAATAAATCACCAAGCGGGGATAGCTCAGTTGGGAGAGCGTCAGACTGAAGATCTGAAGGTCACGTGTTCGATCCACGTTCACCGCAATCATTTTTTTTTTTGTTTTTTCTTGAGATGGTTTTGCACAAGTAGTTCAAAATACCCTCGTTCCATGAGAAAATGTGGTGCAAACATGTATAACAAAAAAAGATTTTCGCTTTTTTGACATTAGTATTTTGATTACCCAAGGATAAAATGTCTATCGCCCATATATTGACACTACCACCACCTGACCACCGTCGACCACCACCACCCTCCACAAAGAAGTTTTACCTTCCATGTAGAGTTGATCCTTAAAAGATCTCTTGCTAGTATGATAATTATACTTCTTTCTCAACTAAGGAAATTAGATTTGCATCAAATATTCAACCATTTGGTAACAGTATCAAAGATCTTCACAAGCTTGGAAAATAAAAATACATCTAAAAATTTGCTAATATGATTCTCTAAACCTCCATTTTTTGTGAAGATCTTTGATATTGTTACCAAAGAAATGTATCAAATATCTTTGTTACTGTGAAGATCTTTGATAAAGATATTTGATACAGCAACATTAGTCCTAAACTTTTCTTTTTGTTAAGTAGTTAGTCCTAATTTCCTAAACTTGAGAACTCAAGGAAAGGAACAACCATATATAGAGCTAAGCCATCATATTTGTAGAGTTCGCTGAAACTTTATGTACAAATGAAAATGATCTAGCAAGGGAAATTCTAGGCAAATTTGACAAGAATCCCAAATTAACAATTGGATTGATTTGTCAACTTTCTTTTTTATTTTAAATCATAAGGTAATTTTGGCCACTATTTGGAATTCTCTCTTAAATGTGAATGGGATTTACCTTACTCTACAACTACATATGTACAAAATAAAGGGGCTTGTCAACAACTCTTGGTTGGAGTGGTAAGAGGTATAATCTTCCACTTAGAGGTCAAGGATTCGAGACACGCTGACCAATTCAAAAAAAATAAAAATAAGGGGGCTCTTGAATGGTGGGGATTTTATACGCGCACACGCCCTTCACCACAATTTACTAATCAAACTCAGATATTTCAATAGGACAACTAATACAAGTAGGGTTGTAAATGAGAGAATAGTCTCACATGAGAGAACAGTCTCACATTTTAAATTGTATCACCCTCCTCTCATGTGGGGAACAGAAAATGGAAATTTTGGTTCATAAAATTCCTTTATGCATAATCATTGTAAGAGGAATCCAAAGCTTTTCAATTATAATAAGCCAACAAACAGAATCCAAAGATGAACTTTGTTTCAATGTCCAATTATGTAGCAGGGGAGTAAGAAAAATAGTTGAAAGTTGAGATTGACATATGTGAAAGAAAATGGAATAGATGCACCAATAAGACCAGCACAAAATATGTAACGCCTGAACTAAAAAGGGGAAGAAAACATAGAAGTCGGAAAGGAGAAGAAGAAACGCCAACTCTGAGGTGACTCTAGGGTTTTACTTTGTGCTTTCTACCGAGCAGTTGATAGCGTTCCGCAACTACTGATGAGGAAACGCCAACAATACTACGTCTCACGCTGGCAGGCCAAGTTAAGTCTCAGCCTGGAAATTCGGGCCATATAGCATTTCTCTTTGCAGGAAGAACCTTGGATAACAAAAAAAGAGGACACATTTGAGTAGTGCTTTCAGAAAGTCATACATGTAAACAAAGAGGGAAGTCTAAATTGATCCGAGTCAGATTCAGATTGTTTGTTATAGTCTAACTAGTGCAAATGGCTAATTTGGATATATTTGATTCATACGAGCCAATTCAGACAAAAGATAGAAGAAAAACCACATTAGTTCTTTTTATGACATGTTATATCCAAATTTGTTTTTTTTTTTTTTGCATCCCTAGGGATCGACTAAACTGCAAAAAACATTTCCAGTCACAAATTGCAATATGATTTAATTACCACAATACCAGTTTGTGCTTTTTGTGGGACTAACAGAAATCCCCTTCAAGGAGTAGCAATGATACAGAAGATCCCAATATAATTTAATTTGAGCCTAATAAGTTACTCCTTTGATCTTTAAACAAACTTTCTCAACATTTATTCATGAGTCCCTTTCGTCGGCAGAGGGTTTGTCAAGTAGGAGGCGTCTTTATAGCTAGCATATAATGGAAGATCAAGGGCTTCTTCCGCAATTCTCTTATCCTCGTGAATCTTCGCTATCAGACTCTCTAGCGTTGAGAAATTTGCCTGTGCAGTCAAACCAATAACACGACGATAAGTATCCTAAAATCTAGATAACACAAATGGGCAAGAATAGGTGCTTGATGTTGTTTCATCACTCTACCTCCGGTCGTATATAACCAATAATGGCAAGACGTAATTCCTCGCCGTAGAAATCTTCATCGAAATCATGAAGTAGCCATGGTTCCTGCAATGAATTGTGTAGTTTAAGATCCAACAAGGAGAATAGAAATACGGTCGGAAAATTTATTTTTCACTTACGATTGTCTTCTCAGTGTTATTGAAATATGGGTTCCAACCAATACTCATGACCATCTTGTAGATACCTCGTGTCGATAATCCAGCCCAACCAAAATATACCCCTGATGGATATTCGGGAAGGGCGTCTGAGTAGCTCTCTGTAGATAAATTTGCTGAAAGAAAGACGTAAAAAGCAAAGAGACATCAGTTTCACATAACAAAATCAATGTACTCTCTCTCTCCCCTCTTTTTTTTCTTAAAGCGAAATTCAACAGGCTGGTCATGAAAGGACGGGCATTGTAAAAGAAGGGAATTTCATTACTAGAACCATAAACCAGGCGCGTGCAACATCTAGTAAACCCAAGAACAATAATGATTCAAAATTGCAATAATGGAGCTATCAATGAAATTTCACATACCTGTAGGTATTCCAAGAACTTTTGAGCCACGGCCATAACCTTTAATAACGGGGCCTCCAATATACCATGGTTCGATTGGCAAAGTATCTTTTATCCCTGTAAGATAAATTCGAATTTTGCAATCATGGTACTATAAGCGAACATACTCGGAATAAAGAAAAGTATGAGTTTATTAATATTAAAGATAGTCAGAGTTTCGATTTTTACAGTCTTGAAATGGAGGAAGGCCCCACTTTTCAGGTCGAAGATCAAGCAGAGAGTTGATAACCTCATCGGCTGAAGTATAAAGATGATTTTGTTTAGGAAAAGATGGTACAGCAACTACCTCCATCCCAGCAGCCTTAGCACCTGTAACACCAGGTCTGGTACACATTGAAGCGATGGCATTATGTATCAGTGGTAGCTAGATTCTTATGTATACATACATGTGTTTGTGTGTGTGTGTGTGTGTGTGTGTATATATATTGAGAAATGTGAGATCGCTTACAAAGAGTCTTCGATAACAAGGCAGCTGGAAGGCTCAGCATTCAATAACTTGGATGCCTCAAGGAATCTTAAACAAAAAAAGTCGAAAATTAGATCCTCGTTGTCATTTCCATCTATGACAAAATGAGAAATGTTATAGAACTTGTTTTGGCATCTCACATTTCAGGAGAAGGCTTCCCTTTTCTCACTTCGTCTCCTGCTATGATAGCAGAAAAGGATTCTTTCCAACCTAAAGAGAAATTCAGAACCAGCAAAAACGATCAAACATGAAAAATTTATTTTAAGGTCCCAGGTGTATCTGAGTTCGGTTGCCAATAAAATAGTCTCTTGCTCTTATGCAAATGAGAGATGTAAAAGACTTCGACAAACCAAACCTTGGTGGTAAGATATCTTCTTTTCTATGCTTGCCCTTGGAGAGTTAGAAGCCAGTGCCATCGGAACTCCATGTTTATTGAAATGTTTGATTAACCGGTTGGCACCTGGAAGAGCTTTGATATTTGCCCATCTAGAACAGCAGAACACACAATAATTCTCGTTAGTGAAGTTCAAAAATAGTGAAGGTTTAATAGCTAGAAATGAATGGTAAAGTAGAAAGTCCAACGACAATAAAGGGTTATTTTTCTCCTTGAAAAGGGAATATCTCATATTATTACCTTTCGGAGAACATTGGGTTAATTTCAGAAATAAATTCATCTGTAGAGCAAGGGAGCTCATAATCCTCTACAATAACCTTTGCTGCTTCCAAAGGTGTTTTTCCGGCAATTTGATGAGCAACTTTTCCATCCCATTGTTTTCCATACTTTCTGAGAATAACTTTCAAGACTTCACTTACAATGCCATCTGTTATCAAATTTCACGCACCTTAGACCATAAATAGGAGAGAATAGGGACGGACAGAAGATGTGAAACCAGAGTACAAATTAAAGAAATCATATAATTGCGGAAAATATTTTAGATGAACATAATGAAAAGGAGCGAGGAGGAAGAGGGGGACTACAAGATACCGAATGATTTAAACTTTAAAGAAAAGCAAAAGGTTGATTGGGACATTACAAACAATCCTACCTTTTTATGTCAAAGGACAATTCCACACCCATTTTTTTTTTGACATGCTTATATACTTTTCTACGACAAGTTAAGCGAATCCATAGCACTTGCATACTTGTAGTAATACTATACTACTTTAGCACCCGTCCTCTTTAATATTCTACAAAATATTACATAGCAGTGGATTCAATTAACTAGTATATTGTGTACAATATAACTAGATAGTCATATTCATGTCGGATGCTAACTCACATATAGCTCAATAACGTGAACCCCCACCCTAACCCTCCCCAATCCACCTCATACAGCTGCACCAACTTTAGACTGCTCCCCTATAATTATCCTCTCTGACAACCTTGCCTGATTATGCCTTGAGCATATGACATTTTATGTGATTTTGTCTCACAAAAGCATAGTAAAATGCTGTGTAATATGGACAGTAATATGGTACAAGGTATCTCACACTGAATAAGAAGCCGGACGTGTCAACCGGAGAAATCTTCTAAGGTTGAGCATGTGTTTGACTGCTTGGTATTATATACGAGGGACGATAACCTAGAATAACCCGGTCCTAACTTCTAACGCGACTATGTGCAAGTTAGAAACCAACCTGTGTTGAGAAGAGTCCCATCCAAATCGAGAATGACAGTAGACAACAACTTCCTCATTGAATTTTCAAATGAAGTCTTGAAAGATGATCAAAGAAAGTTATCTTTCAACTCACAAATACATCTGAAAAATAATTGATCAATAAAAGATTGAAAATGATTAATACAAGCTAAATTAATTATATGGGAAGTCATAAACGATACACATTTATAACTTGATAAATCACAGGAATTAAAATGGATTAATGGGTAAATCAAATTGAGTTACTATCAATATACAATGTGAAATATATGAATGATCTTTTGAGTTCAAAAACTTCATTAAAATGAACCCATTTTTATTGGAGTAATTGGGTAAGCAAAACCCCAATCAAATCGAAGAATCGATCACTCACTTAAAATTTTGGTAATAATTCATCGAACAAGCTAACACATGGGATTTAGTTGTACTAAACCCTAGAAAATTAAGAATACTCAAATTCCTGAGAAAAATGAATGTGGGAATTCAAGGGCGAAGCCAGGATTTGAAACTGTACAGGACTAGCCTAAAATTTCTATAAACCAAATTTCTTCTTAGGGTAAATATATATTCACCGAAAGTAATATGTAATGGAAAAAAATTCAAAATTCCTACTCTCAAAAGTTACAAAAAATTCAAAATTCAAAACTAGGTATCCAAAATCAACAAAGTTTTATAAATTGGGGGGCAGCCAATACAGACTATTGGAATGAACCCTAAATGACAATTGCCCAAATTGAAATTCTCTAGTATTAGGGGATTTTGCTTCGCCCAATTCCTTCCCCTATCATTCAGGAAATCAAATTTTATTTTGTTCCATGAGACAAAAACACTTAAATAGAAAAGTATAAGAACAAATTGTACACAATTAATAGGGCAAAATGAAAATTATAGGTATAATAATGGTTAAAGAACCCTAGATTTATCACTTTGTGGACCTTTGACAGTAGATAATCCCTTGATTAGTTGATTGCTTGACTTTGTTTATGAAGAACCCTAGATTTATCACTTTGACTCTTCAATCTATACAAGTATTAGAGAGAGAGAGAAAGAGAAGAAGCTTCCGGTCAGTGTGATGAGAAAGCATTAATGGAGATTGGTCCTCTCACCATTTAATTCGTACTTAGCCCCCATATTCTGACCAACTTCCTATTTTAGTCCTAATATATTTTTTTGACATTTTTTTGTTAAAACCAAGCGAAACCATGTTTCATTCATAAGTGATACAATCACAGTGTTACATGGATGATAATTCTTATTTCTCTGAGAACTACATGAGAGTTACATACCTTCAAATGTAAAGTGTCTCATGAAGGGAGAAAAATTTACTAGACACAGACTCGATTAAATGACCCTAAAGGTCGAAAAATGAAAGGATCCTTAAGATCAAGATGAAAAGACCCTAAAGATCAACAAAAACATAATTAAGACTAAAAATACCACAGCCGTGTGAACCACCACCGCCATTACCAGGAAGTCGCCGCCGTCACTGAAGAACCGTCAATTTTATGGTACTAATTAGATGTAGGTATAAGTAGATACTTCAATTAATGCTAATCCGATGAAGAGAGTACTTTGTCCATTTCAGTCGTGTGATTTTATACTTATAATCCAGATCTTCGTTGTTGTTCTTGTATCGAATCAGATCCGAAGACCATAGTCTCCTACTTTGATTTCACTTCTGTAAGGTGAATGAGTTTGCGTTTCGGAAATTGGAACCATCGTCGTTGGATCGATCTCCTTAGAGACTGCAGCTTTATCTTCCATTTCAACTTCATTCATCAAATCAATTTCATCAAGAATCGGTGGTGTATGCTTTACGAACATTGGGTCAGATAAACTTGTATCATCCTTGTATTCATCTACATCAATGAATATATATTCTTCCAACGATGCTTTCGAACTCGAATTTGATTGATTTTGATTTGGTTTCTTTGTTCTTCTGGATAATGGAGCTACTTCTCAAAGAGAGGAAGTGACTACTAATAATACCTACAACCTAAAACCTAATCTGATTAAAAGAACATCATCCCAGGGGATTCCGACGAAGGAAGCTCCTTCGCCGGTAAGGGGGACAAAAACCGCTTTACCGGAGTCAGTTAGAGAGAGAGAGAGAGAGAGAGGAGTTTTGAGTTAATCCTTTATAAAAAGTTGACGCCAACTTCATGGCATTTTTTGACATTTCAATCACTTCACTAATAAGTTATTTGTTAATTTTGAGTATTTATTTTATCTTCGTGTTTCTACCCTTAATCCTTCCAAATTCTCTCTCCACTTTATTTTGTAACTTTTCGGAATTTTTTTGTCAAAATTCTCTATAAATTTCTTATTTTGGTGAAAAATATTACTCAATTGTTTCTAGTCTTTTGTTTCGTACGTATTTTCTTAATTTACAACTACTTGCAATAATTTGTCAAAGGTTTACAACTGTCTGCAAAGAAGTTGCACAAAATGTTGGTTTTTAACCAAAAAAAGACAACTTGTCTTTTTAAGTTAAGAAAAGCTTAAAATTGGACTTTCAACCCAATTCCCCGAGAGGTAAAAGTAAACAGGGTTTTAGAGCATCTCCAAGCAACACTCAACAAAAACTTAATTAATCCAATGTGTCAAGTATGAATTAGAATTCTCTTTCTTAGATGACACTATTGAGATACTCAATTCAAAATACTTCTCCAATGCAACACTCAAAAAACTCAACATTTACTTTAGATTTACTCTTGGTTTTTATTTTAATGTATAAAATGATGATGTGGGTCAATTGAGATACTCAGATCTTTAGAGTATCTGATGTATATTGTTGCGGAAGTGTAAAAGTAATGGAATCCACCATTAAAACTGTGATCAACTAATTAAATAAACCGATAAAATAATAATAAACGACATAACGGTAAACTTAATAATAAACTTGATTGATAATTCTTCAAAGATCTGAGTAATAATGATAACCTAGACTTCCTTTTATAAGAAGACACTTCTAGATAGACTCAAACAAGGATTCCTGTATATCAAAGATACTCAAACATAGAACTTTCTAAACCTAGACTTAGTAGGAAATATTCAAACATGGAAACTCTCAAATATAATCCTAATGACTCGATCGTGAGGCCCAATGGCGTGATTGCGAGGCCCATGATGAAGGCCTTCGTCAGTATCTCAACATTTAATGTAGCCAGGTCATATTGAGATTCAAGTAGAGTGTTGCATTAGAGAGTGTTTTTTTTTGTTAAAAACTCAAGTAATCCTATTCCAAGGTGTCAATTTGAGTTTTTAAGTTTGACTGTTGCATTGGAGATGCTCTTAGGCGGCCAAAAGGAATGTTGTATAGATTTTCATATTGCATAGGGGCAGAAATATCGAAGGACCATTTATGTTTGAGCTCAATAGACGGTCTTCAATCTCCATCTTCATAATCTTCACTTTACTACCACCACCAACCACATCACCACAACCAAATGTAATGAGGGCAGACCACACCACCAACTGCTCTCTTGATTATGATGATGATGGTCGTCCAGAGGTGGTTGGACTTGGCCGTGATGATGGTGAAGAACAAAAAAAAGAAAAAAGAGGCAAAAAAACAAATGATCTACCATTCCGTCTGTGCGACGAGTGCTTTTCCTTAATCTGTGCCATTCATTAGGAATGAACCACCTAGATTTGATCTATGCTTCAAGAAGCGAAGTCCACATCACCTTGTGAGTCAGACTGAGGGAACTTTGCACTGTTATAAATTCGATTTTCTCCATGGAAGAGGTGAAAGCCCAATAAGATGATACGCGTATTCGATCAAATTTCAACCAATCTTCTTAAAGTTTTTATTACTCCAAAATACAACCCTATTCATACAAATGAAAACCACCAAATACAAAAGGAAAAGAAATGAACCAACTCCCTCTCATTATCAAGTCTCTCTTACATTTCCTAAAAAAAAATGGTATCTTGTATGGAAATACAAAATGCATATACTTTTTCATGGCGGCTGTCCAGATCGATGACTATGGTTTTGAGAACATCCCTTGAGTTAGTGACGAGAAATCAAAATCACTCGCTGACCTAGATGAGCTGACAGGTGTCGAAGTTGATGTTGTTGAAGGCCTATTCACTCCACTAGCGACTGCCCCGTTGGTGCCGTTGGTGGGAGCAACTGTCCCCATGTTATACATGCTGCAAATGGAAAAACGTATGGAGGATGATTATTGGGAACACCGAAACATAGCAGGTAGATATATGCTAGCTCTAGCCAAACCAGGCTGGAGTAGTGACTGCTGGGTGACCAGACCACCCTTGCCCAAGCTCGAACTAATTATAGCGGGTCGGGCAGACCATATCCACCTTCGGTCATTTACGAGAGCTCGGCCTCCCAGGTTTTTTCCCACCCCCACACTAATGGCTTCTAAGTGGAGGTAATAAGTTGGAATACTTAGACCTCCCTCTTTGAGCTAGGCTGTCTGAAACGAATTTCAGCATAAAACGGTAAAAAAAAAAAAAACTTTGATACGCTTGGGATGTTAGATACCTGTGAGCTGAGAAATTAACAGAGCTCCCTGGCGCCTGTGCTGGTCCTGCGTTCCCCATCTGGTACAGCACACGAGCAAATTTACAAAGTAGATGTACAAATAATATATATATTGAGAGAGAGAGAGAGAGAGAGAGAAAGTGAATTTGGCTAGAGCGACCAGCAAGCTGAGTTGGGACTTATTTGTGATCTCGACTAAATAGTTATCAGCTTCAATAAGAAATTACCTGCATTAGTTTCTGCAGATCATTAGGCCCACCCACTGGCATCCCCATTCCAGGAACTTGATAGCTGAGATTTGGCCAATTCTGGGGGATCATGCCACCAGCAACAGTATGACCACCATTTGAACCAGGTTGCAAATTATTGGCAGGAATTGGGATCCCGCCACCCGACTTAGCTGCAGCAGCCATTAAAAGAGACTGTTGGTGTGCCAACATTGCAACTTGTTGTTGATGAAGGGAAAATGGCGAAACCATATTTGACTGCAGGATGAGACAAATATAAAAGATATGAAATCATGAGCTTCCAATAATACAAACTGATCTCTGGAATTGTCCAAACTCCACATGGTTGCTTATGCAGTGTATTTTGTCAAAATTGACATAGCAAGTCACGTTCTCATCGTGTAGTCATATATATATATATATATATATATATATAAGGAAAAGAAGAGAACGTCAAAATGTCATGCAGTGTATTTAGCAGGGACTCTGTAAAGGAACACGTAAGATGAGAACTATATCATTATTAGAACACTAAGATCTGTTAGATCCTGGCCATAGTTAACTATTCATGATAACTAATAACTTAACCATTAAGTGCTACAAAAGTATAGCTGATTAGGACCAGTCAATGGTTGGCAAACAAGATTTTTTGTGGATTGGGCGAGTAAACAATGTCTGAAAGTTCATGAAACAAAACGGCTTGAAGTACCTTCTCAAACAAGCTCATAATATCCCCTTTCACATCTTTCTGGGGTTTTGCTGGAGGTGTCATAATAGAAGGGGTATCTTTAAATAAATCTTCAATTCCTGTTGTCGCCTGACTCTTAGTTTCAACCGGCTTAGCAGGACCACTTTTTTCTGATGGAGTAGCTGATTCCGCAGCTGCAAGTTTTCAAAGTTCAAAGTCATCGGCATGGTAGAGAACTCGTTGACAAGAAAACTCTTTAGCAAGTGTCAGTAAAAAGGTAACAGAAAGAGAAACCATTGCCAATTGTTGAAGGTGAAAAACATACACTGAAATCCTGCCCATGAATTATCATCATGAGAAGATGCATCTGAGCCATTTTCACTAGGTCCATCCATGGATAACATGTTGAAAAGATCAGTAGCAAAATCAACTTTCGGTGGTGATGCAACTGGTGCAGCAGTTGTTGCCTGTGGTCTTGACTCTGTCTGTTCTGGTTTCTGCACAACTGGTGCTTGTTTAGGTGCAGCAGAGATCTATGTAGCAAGTCAAATAATGAAATAAGTTAGTAACTTCATAGTAAAATCCAAATTAGAACATTAAACAGGTAAGCAAATAAAATGCTACTTGCATGACCGGGGCGAAAGTGTTTCAGATGATCGTATAACAGTCAAGCGCATTTATACAAAACACATACTTAAGACGCGTGCATTTCAGAGGAGTGCATGCGCTAAGTAATTACCAGCTTCCTAAGTAACTTCAGAGATACCTTGATCAGTAATTATTTCATTTGCGCATAATGGCTTATTAAAAAAAATGGACATCACAAAAAATAATAGAAGCAGCACTCTGTAAACTACCATTATCACTGTTTTATATCCTGAACTTACGCATAACTTCAAACCTGTAATTCTTTTGTCTTAGTCGATCAACTGGATGGGCCAAATAGATTACAGTGTCAGCCTTCTATGCAGATCTTTCACTACAGTATG
>BEHA01050087.1:128749-149578 GCA_002897215.1 Eschscholzia californica subsp. californica
CACGTTAATTAAAGCTAATGAACTTCTAACACTCTCCCTTAAACTAATTGTTCTTTAACAATCAGTTTATCTTCGAGATTGAACATACTCCAAGGCATTCACGCAGCTTCACAAATGGAGCTAATTTCGGGGGCTTGGTTAATATATCAGCCACTTGATCTTCACTTCGACAATAAACTAAATCAATTGAACCATCTTGTGTGAGATCGCGGAGGAAATGATACCTCACATCAATATGTTTGCTTCTGCCGTGTAGAACTGGATTCTTCGAGAGTTTAATTGCTGAACTATTATCACAATAAATCATTATAGGCCCTTGCTGAAAACAATGCATCATTTCGAGTATCCTTCTCAACCATATAGCTTGGCATGCACATGAGGTTGCTGCTACGAATTCCGATTCAGTTGTGGATAAAGTAACAATTTGTTGCTTTTTTGAAGACCACGATACAGCACCTGAACTCATTAGAAACACATTACCTGAAGTGCTTCGTCTTCCATCAATATCTCCAGCATAGTCACTATCGCTAAACCCGATAAGATTTGATCCTTCTCTTTTGTAGAAAACACCCAAGTCAATTGTACCTTTTAAGTAACGTAATATTCTTTTCAAAACAAGAAGATGATGTTCAGTTGGATATTCCATATACCTGCTCATGAAACTAACCGCATACATAATATCAGGCCTTGTTGCTGTTAAATACATAAGGCTGCCAACAATTTGCTTGAAATGAGTGCTATCAACTTTCTTTCCACCAGAATCCTTTGATAGCTTCAGTCCTTGTTCCATTGGAGTTCCTACTGAATTGCAATTCGCCATTTGAAACCTGTTTAGAATTTTCATAACATATTTCTGTTGTGTAATGAAGATTCCTGAAGGTGATTGTACTACTTCAATGCCCAAAAAGTAATGCATCAACCCCAAGTCAGTCATTTCAAATTCAGCCATCATGGATTTTCTAAAACCATTAAACATCACCTGGTCATTGCCCGTGTAAATTAGATCATCTACGTACAGGCAAACAATCAATAATTTTCCAGCACTTTCTGACTTAACAAAGAGTGTGTGCTCATATGGACATTTTTCAAAGCCTTCTTTACAAAAATATGCCTCTATACGAATATACCAAGCTCTAGGTGCTTGTTTAAGTCCGTATAGAGCCTTTTTTAATTTGTAGACTTTGTTTTCACTTCCTTCTCGTACATAACCAGGAGGTTGGTCGATATATACCTGTTCACGTAACTCACCATGTAGAAAGGCTGACTTCACATCTAGTTGGAAGATAGGCCATGAGTTTTGAGCTGCAAATGACACTACTAGTCGGATAGTATCATGTCTTGCAACCGGAGCAAAAACTTCCTTGTAATCGATACCAAACTGCTGTTTGTACCCTTTTGCGACTAATCGAGCTTTGTGTTTGCTGATTTCCCCCTTTTCATTTAGCTTCGTTTTATAAATCCACTTCACACCAATTGTTTTTTGGTCTTTTGGAAGATCAACAAGTTGCCATGTATCATTCTTTTCTATAGATTGTATTTCAACATCCATTGCATTTTTCCATTTTTTGTCTTTGATTGCTTCTTCAAACGATATAGGATCGCAATCTGCAAACAAAGCAAAATGGGCAGTGTATCCTCGTCAGATAATTCATCTCCACTTACATAGTCAGACATCCATGGCGGCCTTTGTGTTTGACGCTGAGTTCTTTGATTTGTTGAATTTGATGAACTGTTGACATCTAATGGCAGCACTTCTGTACTAGGTGGATCCACGTTCAATACTTGTTGCTGATCTTCTCCATTTTCAACTGTTTCTTCCTCAAAATATGTTGGAATTTGCTGATTTCCACTATCATTCCAGTTCCATGACGTTCCTTCATCAAATAGGACAACTCTACTAATAATTATCTTATTAGTCAAAGGATTGAGTAATCGATATGCTTTAGACTCTTCACTTGTACCAAGAAAGATACATTTCAATCCTTTATCATCTAGTTTTCTTCTTGTTGCATCTGGAATGTGTGTGTAAGCTACACATCCGAAGATTTTGAAGTGACTAACCGTTGGTTTGTGTCCGCTCCAAGCTTTCTCAGGAGTCGCATTTTTAACAGCAAAAGTAGGACTCCTATTAAGTACGTGAACACTCCAATTGACTTCTTCGGGCCGAAATATTTTAGGAACTCTTCTTGTTGCCAACATACTGCGTACCATATTCAGAATTGTGCGATTCTTCCTCTCCGAAACACCATTTTGCTGTGGTGAATATGATGCTGTCAATTGTCTACAAATACCATGCATTTGACAAAAATTAATAAACTCAGTAGAATTATATTCGCCGTCACGGTCTGAACGCAGAGTTCTGATTTCTCTCCCTGATTGCTTCTCAACTAAAGCTTTAAAGTTCTTAAATACAGCAAGAGCTTCTGACTTTTCTTGCAACAGGTACACCCAAGTTTTCCTACTATGATCATCTGTAAAAGTGATAAAATACCTCTTGTTGCTGTCTGAAGTTGGAGTGATTGGTCCACATATGTCTGAGTGAATTAACTGAAGTGTTTCCGTGGCTCTCCAAGAACTTTTCTTCGGAAAGGGGTCACGATGTTGTTTGCCAACAACACATTCTTCACAAATATGTGAAGGATTGGTAATTTGAGGAAGACCAATTACCATATCCTTTGCTTGAAGAGTCTTCAACCCATTGAAGCCGAGATGACCATAGCAATAATGCCACAACCATGTTAAGTCTTGTACTTTCTCAACCATACATGCCTGAACGTCATCTTGTATATATAAAGGGAACAACCTGTTTGATGTCATGTAGACCTGGGCTATTTAAGCCCTTCTCTGGGTGCTGAATTCTGCACTGACCTTTGGCGAAAGTAATTGTGTACTCCTTTTCTTGTAGTTGACCCACGCTGATGAGGTTAGACTTCAAGTCTGGAACATAGAAAACATCAACAAATTTTACACTATGATTTCTTACTTGAAATTTGATAATGCCTTTCCCCATGACAACAATTTTAGAATTGTTACCAAGTTTCACATAATCTTTATAAGACTCATCCAACTCAGAAAATAAATACATATTACCACACATGTGATTGCTGCAGCCTGAATCTAAATACCACAAGTTTGATTTGGACTCTTCATTTTCATGGTATGCCATTAATACTATTTCTTCTTCTTTCTCTTCCTTTTCATGGTATGCCATTAATACGGTTTCTACTTCTTTCTCTTCCTTTTCATGGTATGCCATTAATACGGTTTCTTCTTCTTTCTCTTCCTTTTCTACAAAATGTGCTTTCTCTTGTTTATTGTAATGCAAGTAATTAGCAAAACATTCTGACTTAAAATGACCATACCTATGACATCGATAACGTTCAACGTTTGACTTATCAAACCTTCCCTCTGATTTGGATGAATGATGATTGTCTCGACCTTTACCTCTGCCAAAGGAATCTGTATGGTGGAAATTTCTACCTCGTCCTCTTCCTCGTCCTGTACCACGGCCTCTATCATACCCTCTCCCTCTCACTTGACCAGTATGGGTTGATGCCTTCAATGCGTGTTCTTCAGAGGGAGGTATTCCCATCCTTTGTTCATGTACCAATAATGAACTTTGTAATTCGTCAATTGATAGTTCATCGATATCATTCGACTCTTCAATTGGACATACAACATACGCAAATTTTGGTGTCATAGATCTAAGAATTTTCTCTACTATTGAGACGTCACTCAACTTATCACCGTGAATGCACATCTGGTTTGCAATCGCTAATGTTCTAGAAAAATAATCATTAACTGACTCACCTTCCTTCATATGCAGAGTTTCAAATTCTTTGCGAAGAGTTTGAAGTTGTTGTCTTTTCACCCTTGTTGTACCTTGGTATTTCTTTTTCTTGGAATCCCATATCTGTTTAGAAGTGTTTTTCTGCAGAATTGTTTCTAAGATGGAACGATCGATTGCTTGAAATAAATAGTTTTAACCTTCAAGTCCTTTAATCTCTGATCATCTAGCTTCTTTGTTGGATTTCTGTCATCCGTTCCCCGTTTTCTGGTTCAACAATACCAGTTTCGACGAGGGTCCAATACTCCTTCGATCTCAAGAAGTTCTCCATTAGCATACTCCAATGATCGTAGTGACCATCGAAACGAGGTATCGCTGGTTGAACATAATTGTCGACTGCTCTGTCGGACGCCATAACTGCTTGCTGCTGCAATGAATAGATCTACTGCTTCTTTGGAGAATTTTTTCGAATAGATGATATGCTGGCTCTGGTACCACTGTTAGTGTGTGCTTTAACAGAGAAAACAATATTGAAGAAGAAGAGTATGTATTGCTTCACTTGCTGCTTTATTCATCAATCACTTAGATATTTATAGACAAGAAACTAACCCACTACTCCACTGACTAAGTCCACTTCTTAGTAATTCTGAAACTGAATTTGACTTTGTTAAACACTAACAAACTGCCTAAATAACAGGATCACTTATTCAACCTAACTAGCTAACTTAGACTTAGTAAAACATTAACAAAAAAAACCATAACAAAAAGACAGCCACGTTAATTAAAGCTAATGAACTTCTAACACTATTGCTTATCTCCTTGTTTTAGTCTCTACTTTTGAGAGATATATAGTTATTGGTACTTGATTGCAATTGACAAACAAACAATGAAAATAGCGAAAATGTAAATTGCACCTATTGATTAGTATTGAGACCAAAAGTTACAATTAAACAACGAGGGGTTGGGCAAAAGGCCCAAAATCAGCCCAACAATATGTATCAGGCCCACTGCAGATAAAGAATGAGGGGCAGGTCCAAAAAGTCAGGCTAGGGGTGGAATTTCCGAAACACCCTTCTTCTTTTTGAAATTTACGAAACGACCATCGAAAAATTCCCGGGAAACTCGAAAATTTCTGACACGCCTCCCATCAGACTGTGTACTTTCCATAAATTCACAAAATTGCCACCGAAAAAATCCCGGGAAATGCGAATTTTTTTGAAAAATAGTCTGACGCACCTGACATTAAACCTTGTACTTTCCACGAAATTACAGAATTGCCATTACAAAATTTACCAACTTGCCATTTTCGTTCTTTTTTCCAGATTTATTTTTTATTTATTTTTTATTTTCTCCCACACATATTTCTCTCTCCAATCTCAACAAATTTCGTTCTTTTTTTCCAGATTTATTTCTGATCTCTTTCCAATCTCAACAAATTTCTTCATTTTTGGTAGTATTTCATTGATTTGTATAAAGAAATTTTCTTGTGTACCGGGAACTATTTAGTGTACTGGTCATTTTTTAGATATGTACTACACATTTTTGTACTGGGAATTTTCTTGTGTACCGAGAATTGTTCTGTGTACAAGCCATTTGGTTATGTACTAGAAATTTTTGTAGTGGGAATTTTCTTGTGTACCGGGAATTGTTCTGTGTACTCGCCATTTGATTATGTACTAGACATTTTTATACTGGGGAATTTTCTTGTGCACCGGGAATTGTTCTATGTACTGGCCATTTGGTTTAGTACTGGACACTTTTGAACTGGGAATTTTCTTCTGCACCGGAAATGGTTCTGTGCACTGGACATTTGGTTATGTACTTTGATGTTTTGAGAGATGAAGAAGATAAAATGTGAAACAAATAAGAGTGATGAAGAAGAAAAATAAGAACATAAAACTTTTAGAGAGAGAAAGACAGAAAACTTTAATGTTTTTAGAGATTGAAAGAGATGAAGAAGATAAAATGTGAAACAAAATAAGAATGATGAACACCCAAAAATGAGAACATAAAACTTTTAGAGAGAGTAAGAACAGAAAATTGATGTTTTTAGAGATTGAAAGAGATGAAGAAGATAAAATGTGGAACAAAAAAGAATGATGAACATCCAAAAATAAGAACATAAAACTTTTAGAGAGAGAAAGAAAAGAAAATTTATGTTTTTAGAGATTGAAAGAGATGAATAAGATAAAATGTGAAAAACAAAATAAGAATGATGAAGAAGATTTTTGGATGTATAAATAAGAAGAAAGAAGGAGTTGAAACAAAATATAATGGGAGGGATCCAAAAAAATTGGCTGAAATTTCGTCAAAAAATGGCGCCATTTTTGAATTTTCAGAAAATCTGAATGTTTCTCTGACATGACGTCATGTACGGGTAATTAATTGCTTCGCTGTCGTCCGTCAGATTGTCAGAAAACACAGAACTTTCCCGTGGAGGGGTTAAAGAGGGATAAATAAAATAATAACCAGAAAACTGTGAGCTGTCCTTACAATTTGGACTGGGTTCTCATTTTTTTTTGAGCTGGGGGTAATGCTTATTTACCCTCCATTTTTTGGGCCTCTCACTCAAAAAACCTTAAACAACATATGGAAATTAAAATAGTTGAAATCAGCCCTTATTCCACTGAATTCTTCACACTTGTTTACTATAATTGATGCGAATAGCAAAGAAAAAAGAGATGCACCTTTAAACTAATCTTAGGTGGATGCAACTTTGAGTTGGCAACTCTGTATGAAAGTGAAAGAGAAAATTAGAAATTAAAAAAGAAAAGTTTATAAAATTAAAACGGATTACTCAAAATTCATTCAATTTTATACGTGGGGTGAAATTAAATTTATCAACTGGTCACGAGTTCTTTCAACAAAAAAAAAATAACTGGTCACAAATTGGATAAGACTAGGATAAAGTTAGGTCATTTGTGGAACACAAGTGAAAATATTATCATTTTTGGTGATGACTAAAAAATGAGGGACAGAAGTTGAAACGAAAAGAGGGTAGTTTAGTCAACAAAAATACCATTTTAGTCGATCTGAAGAGCAATCGTTGACTTAGAGCATCTCCATTGCAAAACTCAATCTCTGAAACTCGGAGTGCCACATAGGATTTTCTGAGTTTTTCTTAAAAAAATCGTCTCCAATGCAAAACTCAACTAAGATCTCAAAGATGATGTGTCGAGAGTGGAATAGAGATATCTCAAGAGGACACTCTATTTTCAGAGTGTCCTCTTGAGATATCTCTAATTGTCCAACTCATCAATATTTAAATTTCAACCAATAGAAATCAAGTCTTCGTATATTTCCAAAATAATTAATTACTTTTTTACAAAAATAACCATGACACGTAAGTAAAATAAAAGAGTTTAGAGTGTTGCATTGGAGACATACAAGAATTGAGGATCTCTATTTTTGACACCTATGAGTGAGAATCTCAATTGGAACTTGACAAATATGACGAATAGAGATTTTTTTGAGTTTTGCGTTGGAGATGCTCTTATGAAGATTGCCGACTTGTAATGGGAGATCCAAATAATAGTACCATTCGATCATAATCACGATGGGTATAGAGAACAGAGGGGAGTTGATCTCCTTGGAACTTGTAATGGGTGGTATAGATATGAATCTCATAAATGTCCTAATCACCTGCCAAACCCCAGCTAGATTCCTTACCTACTGTCTAATCATAGGGTATTACCCTACCAACAATGAATGGTACAACTACTCCTACCATATACTCGATCTTGCCAAAAAAAAAAAAAAAAAAAAAATGTCTGTTCGATTGACTTGCATGCTAGAAGAGGTTACAAGTTAAAGATTACTTTACTCTTAAACCATATGACATCAATATTTTATATTTTTTAATTTTTTTCTTCTTTAACGCGATAGTTTCTATCTTCTTCTTCTTCTAAAATCTTTCAATCTCTAGACTAAACTAGTACTTTAAGTATACAATTCCTCTGTTCTCCCAGCTTCGTTACTTATTTGAGTGTTGTTAGAAATTAGTTATTACTCGCCAAGTTTTAAGTACAATTGCAGTAGGTTTTTTAAGTCACAAATTCTTGTTGAAGTGTATTTTTTTGGTTGACCGAACCAAACCATAAACTTAATTGCTTGAATGTAATTAACCAGCAAACGAACATTTTTCAGAGCTAAGTAGGATTGATAAATTAGGTCAAACTATTAAGATACTGCCATGCCTCGCCTCTACGGGTTTAGAGAACAGGTTAATAAGTGACACAAGAAAGAGAGGAAAAATCAAAACATTGGATAACACTGGAAAATATTACTGCCCTGGCCCGATTAATTGTACTTTCGATTATTACTTATATCTAGAGAAAAGATCTACAACAAATATTTAATAAATATTCTATATTTACGAATAATTTTGTTTCTTCATAAATGGAAGTTAATTAACTTTAATTTGTAGCCAACGAATCATTCAGATATTTTCCTCTTAAGCAAGAAACCCAATTCGAGAAAACCTGTTTTCTTCCTATGAAACATAGATAACGGAAATCCATAAAATCAACAGAATATGAGAAAGAGATGACATGTCTCCAGTCCAATGGTTTACATCCTCTTTGGAGTCCCATATGTCACGATTTTGGGCGAGGTAGTTTATCTCCAAAACTTCCTGTGTTCTCGACAATAAAATGAGCGAAATAGTGTGGGTAACTTTTAAGGATCTTTATATGGCCTGCAAGACCATGCGCGCCTTGCATAAATAAAGTGCAATCACCAGGAATCTCATTCCACAAATGTGTTTGATGCACATGAATACACCGTGGATCATATTTCAAGAGGGATGTCGTTTCTCATCAAAGGTTAGTAGACCTAAGAAGTGTACAAGTTAACGATATTTTTTTTTGAAATCATCAATTGAATAATCTACGAACAAAACTAATCATTTTCATGTAGCGAGCAAATTTTATCATCTTTACGATATTGAGACAATTTTTTGTTTAGCGAGAAACCCAATTCCACTAAACACATCTTCTTGCTAAGAGACAAAATCCTGTGAAATAGAAATTGAGCAAATGGGTGTTTGTTCAAGTGGTTTACATCTCTCGTGTCACATAGGTCATGAGTTTAATGTCACATAGGTCATGGATTTGAGCATGGGTAAAAGTGGTTTATTTCCAAGATGTATCTTGTGCAATTACAGACAACAAATGTGATTTAGTGTAAATGAATTTTAAGGTTCTTTATATGAGAGAACGTTGACGTGCAAGAATGGAGTGTGATTATCATGAATCTCATTCCTCGATCGTGTACATGGAATCACATTTCGAGGAGGAATTTTATTCTTCTTCAAGCGAGAATCTTGAACTTCAGGAGCGTGTGTGTTTGCAATTTTCTCTCTCTTAGAATCATCAACGAAAAAATCTATAGACAAAATAAATCTCTTCAAATCATATTCCTAACATACAAAAAAAAATCCAGTTAGATATGTGATTACCACGAATTACATTACGATATAGTATTACTTTCTCAATAGGAACAACCCTTTTCTCCTATGCTGAACATAACCCTTTTCTCATCGCCTGGTATTGTTTTTTTTTTTTTTTGTTGAAAGCATCGCCTGGTATTGTGGTTATGTGATATTTTTGGAAGACAAAAAAGAGAAAGAGGAAGGTTGTGACGGATCACAAGTATGGGTGAGTAGTTCTTTAGATAATTTAAAGTTGGGTTGTCCCAAAACCCAAGTTTGATGTATTTGTGAACTGTGAAAAGTTGGATACATTGAAAACGACGATAAGCAACAAAGTTAGAGAGAGAAACTGCTGAAAAATAGTCAGTCTCTCTCTCTACATGTCTATGGCTAATGTCATGCACTCTAGCTAGCAAATCACCTCCCCAACTAGCTTCTTTGTCTTTCTCTCTGCCTAAATCATCTCATAATCGGTCTCCACGTTTTCTTCTCCCACCAGATCCCTTGGAGGAGATTCATTGATGTTGAGATTTTCTTTAATGGGTCTCTTTCCTTTTAAGGGATGATCAAGAGGGAGAAGGAAAAAAAAAGAGAAGATACGTTTTATCTGGCATACAAAACGAACGTTTCTGTGTTGAAATGAAAGATACCCACTTCTTCATTGATCTTGTTCATTCACCAATTTTTCATGTTTGTTTGTACTGAAAGTTGGTTTATAATGGGGTTTTGTTGATGGGTTTCTGTGGGTTTTCTATATAAACCTCATTGAGTCATTTCCCAAGTCTACAGAGAGAGAGAGAGAGAGAGAGAGAGAAAGAAAAATGGAGGGTGTTATTGTAGAGAGGGAGTCATTGTGTGATGCCATGTTTAGTGATGAAGAGTTGAAAGATATAAGTGGGTTGAAGAGAGGAAGTGATTTTATTGAGGTTACTTGTGGTTGTACTAGTCATAGATATGGTGATGCTGTTGGAAGACTTAGGGTTTTCAGTAATGGTGCTCTTCAAATCACTTGTGAATGCACCCCTGGTTGTCAAGAAGGTCAGTTTTCATCTCTTTCTCTCTCTTTAAGGTTTCTTTAGAAATATCCTTTGGTTGGTACTTATCATTTTTCTCCAAGATGCATGTCTATTTGATGCATTAGTACTTATGTGATAATAAGTGTTCAAAGTTAGAGATGATCAAAATATGATGTTTAGAACTTGTTTCATGGATTTTAAGATGTTCTTATTATGATTTCTTAAAATGGGTTTGTTTCTTTTTGTTTTGTATATGAATGTGTATGTCCATTTGTCTCAATGATGAAGTTAATCTTTTAACTTTATGAGATAACCAACAAAGTTCTATTGTTTTAATTTTGATCTTGTTATGGTTTTCTCCTAACCTATTGGTTATATGTTGACTTAAAAAACTTCCCCTTTCTCTCTTCTTGATGTGAATGGTGGTGGTTGGGAGCCATGAACATTAGAAATCTGTTTCTAGATTTGTTTGAAGCAATACAATAGGGTTATTGCTTTAAAGTTTCCTTCTGAAGTTGCCTTGGCAATAGGCATTTCTAGGTAAATAATAGGACTATAGGAGTGTCTCTAACTCATTTCCTGTTGGTTTAGAGTTGTTTAGTTTGCAAACTTAATGTGATAACAGAGTTACGACCGCCCGCATGTAGTAGGCTCATGACTCGTCACTCTTCCATTTGGTTTTGAGTTGGAAACTTCACCAACTTAAAATGGTAACATGGATAGAACTGCACGTAATAGGCCCAATGACCACATCTGCTCATGCCAACGAACAAAAAGAAACGTGTTCGTATAAGTTTTTTTTTTTCCGAGATAGAGATGCTTGCAGCAGTTGGGTGATGGCTTTTTGTCTGTTTCATTCCTATTCATTAGGTAAGTTTTGTCGTGTAGTTCAAGGTTTGACGTAACAGAGAGAACTATCCATGAACTTTAAGATTACAGTTTGTTTGTTTAGGTGTCAACTACCCTTGGGTGGATGGGTTACCCATTTGTTTTCCACCCTCTAGGTCTTGGGTTCGAGATACGGACATATTATACGTTTCCAGAAAAAAAATAGTTTGTTTGTTTAGGATATATTGTTTCTATCTTGTTTTCATGATTGGTTTGAGCATTTTGTCGAATTATCTACCCTTTTAGCTTTAGATAACAACAAGTTCGATATCTGGAAGAATGAGTAATACGAGCCTCTTTTAGTTCACTTTGAGATCATTATGTCTAGTGGCTATCAACACGATTACTCCATGGATTAGAAGCGTAGATAAAGATAATGATTCTCTTCGATTCTATTTATCTCTTTTCTTTTCTTGATCAACTTTTTCTTTGGTGTTATGGTGATTCCGATACTAGATAAGTTGACACCTGCTGCTTTTGAGAAACATTCGGAGCGAGAAACTGCTCGGAAATGGAAGAACAATGTGTGGGTCATTGTTGAAGGAGAGAAAGTTCCTCTGGCAAAGACTGTTCTTCTCAAATACTACAATAAAGCGTTAAAAAGTTCTAATGGGTCTAACAGATTACATAGTGGACGACCTTGTCATCGAGATGAGTTCATTCAGTGTACTAGCTGCAACAAGGCCCGGAGATTCCGACTTAGGTCTAAAGAAGAATGCCGGGTTCATCATGATGCTTTGAATGACACTAACTGGAAATGCTCCGACATTTCATTTGACAAGTAAGTTCCTTCGGTTCTTCCTAAATCTTAATCAAACCGTCTAAAATAAGTTATACTATCCTTGAAAGTGGGCTATTCGGTATTTTTCTATCGGAAAACATATTGGTTTTGTACCTTATCATCATGAATCGATATTCTGTTCTTTGCCAATAAAGAAGTCAGTCATGATTTCCGAAATGATTGGTTAATTTGAGAGCCCGTCCTCTTTGTTCTTCTCGTATATATTGTACTCGATTTGACATCCGTTCCAATTTATTTTCGAATTAGGAATTGATTCTTCTTTCTTATTTTTCAGAATAACTTGTGATGACGAAGAAGAACGAGCTAGTCGTAAAGTTTACAGAGGTTGCTCTCGTTCTCAAACGTGTAAAGGATGTACTTCCTGTGTTTGCTTTGGCTGCAACATTTGCCGCTTCTCTGATTGCAGCTGCCAGACTTGCATCGATTTCACTAGGAATTCGAAAACCTAAATCTCAATATGTCTATCATTTTTGAGGTCGGCAATTTCGTGCTTCCTTACAGGCCATAGAGCTTCAATCATGCTTGGATTTCAGTTATCATTCGCTGTATATGTATTTGGAAAACAAATTTTTACGACTGTTTTTCTGTTATAACTAAAACAACTCCGATCTTCACTTTGGTAAACAACTCTGATCTCCATTCTTCAGTTATCATTCTCAGCGTGTCACCGAACTTCTTGTGAGGTGCCGGGTTTACCTTACCGACCAGTTTCAGGTCCATGATTTGATCTAACATTCCTTTCTTCTGCCAAGACATTGCCCATTTTACTACGTTAACTTGTTTTCTTAGGAGAACAGGATTTAGTGCTGGCCTAGTACAAAGAACTTCCGTTAGAACAACTCCGAATGAATAAAGATC
The DNA here is from genome assembly GCA_002897215.1 of Eschscholzia californica subsp. californica. NCBI lineage: Eukaryota > Viridiplantae > Streptophyta > Magnoliopsida > Ranunculales > Papaveraceae > Eschscholzia > Eschscholzia californica. The sequence continues at coordinate 141,532 of BEHA01050087.1, forward strand.
GGATTTCTATATGAGTTGTCTCCCGAAGTAATCGGGATCAAGATACCCTTATCACCTTACGGTCTTTAGACACCGTCTAGGAGTTTTTCCTTTGCGGCTGGTTAAGTCGTGTAGTTTGACGAAAATATCCTTCAAAAGCATGGTGGATTCATGAAAGTTTCACCCCTTCTTTTTTTTGTTGAAAGAAAGTTTCACCCCTTGTCATTTGGAGTTGGATAGAAAGTAGCTGAGTATCATGAAATATATCTTTTATTGTGCTATTGCAACAATGATAGGTCACGTTATCAAAGAAGGGAAAGCGATTCCCTCTATATGCATTGGATTATTTGTTGTGTTTGGAACCTATGGAAGTCTTTGGAGCTTAAGAACATAATTCGATTTTGGAGAAAATTAGATATTGATGAATGGATGTCCAGTGATATTGGAGAAGAGATGAAAAACGTAATCATTTCAACATAAGTCAATTTTGGAAGAAAATAATTCAATTTTTATATGCGTTCGGAATGTTTGGGGGTTGGATATTCACAAATCAGAGCAACATCTATGTGTAACAGATACCGTGGGCGGACTCATGTGAAGGCCAGCTTGGGTAAAGCCGTAAAGGAAAGGCTGGTCTTTCTTCCTTTTTCTTTAGAGCACTGATAGCACTTTTTTTTTTTGTTGTTGAAAATTGATAGAATTTTTTTTGTTGTTGAAATAGATAGCACTTCTTGAAAACCTGAATTTAATCTTTATAATGCTAGGACTCCACCTAGCCCCAAATTGGGGATCCTTGAGGTGGGTGCTTTGTGGGGGTGCACGCCCCGCACCCACTTATGTATCTTTGAAGTATGAAAGTATAGGCGGCAGGTGCCTGCCGGGACACATCTGTGCTTCAGGAGGGAGTCAAATCAGGGATGCCTGTAAAAGTTCCCAACTTCAGAGAAATTTATAGGTACTCCCGCCATTGGTTTTTTACCCCTAGCTTCCTCTCAAGGTTTTGGGTTGAAAGAAATACAAGAGACTGATCTCTTATTTATGCATTCATTGGTGGACTGTTATCGATTCAGTTGAGACATAAAATAGGAGAAAATGATGATTTTCCCAGGCAGACTCCGTACAGAATATTAAATCAACGACTGAGGTTAATTTCTCACTTTTCTCTTGATTTGTGCCTCAAATCTCGAGAATATTTCAACTACTGATTTGAATTTCCATCGGAAATCTGTGTGGGATTTAGGAATTTTAGGAATAGGGTAAAATAAGACATAAAAAGTAGTAAGAAATGTTAAAATGGTCAAAAATAAAGTATTTTTCATTATCATAATAATGTACAATCAACTCAAATACATGAACAAGATTAACTGCTCAGATTTCATCTTACACAAAAAAAAAAAATCACCCACAGACTCTCTCTCTACCATCTCTAAAATCTCTCTAATAAGTTGTTCGATCAAGAATCAAAACTGGGTTCTCTTCTGCTTCTGAAATCTAGTACTTGAACGTCTGCCATTTGGAGAGAATAAAGAAGCTACAGAATTAGCAAGACTTATTACAATCCCAGCTTTGACTTGACCCCTTTTTGGAATCGGACGGCCATTACTACAAAATCTTGGAGAATCACCACCACCACCACCGTTGATCATCATCAAATTTCTTCCTCCTGCCATTTCTATCTATTACTTTCTTGCTCAACTCTTGTTTTTGTTGTGTTTGAATTTTTGATACCCCAAAATGAGTTTGATTTGGAATTTGATGGTGCATTGGTGTGTGTATATATAGGATGGAAGTTGAATAATTACCCTTGTTTTTGCTCATTAATTACGGTTGGTTGCCACTACTTTTGGGTTGACAATTTTGCCCTTATATAACATGTGATTCAATTTATGATTCCCTAATCCCACTAGCAAATTGAATGTCCCATCCAGCTCATTTCTCAAAAGGTGGATATATTATGTGATTAAAGAAGAACCCTAATTATTGTGTTTGCTTTTCTTTACCAAACTTTGATGCCACTAAATCATTGGTGGATTAAAAGAAAAGTAAATTCTGTTCTAATCCCATGTTTGATATATCTTGTTGAGATGTTGTACCAAAAATTAACAAGTTAGACTTGAAGAAAAAACCAAATCAAAGTTTATAGTTTATTCAGTTTATTAAGTTATTTTACCGAAGAAAAAACATGGGATTAAGTTTATAGTTTATTCAGTTTATAGTTTATTCAGTTTATTAAGTTATTTTACATTAAGGTTGTGTTTGATAGCAAATTGGGGAAATGAGAAAAAATGAAAAAAAATTCCCTCAGAGAAATATTTACTCCGAGAAACATTTACTCCTGGAATCTTTTTCATTTTTCCATTGTTTGGATCATTAGGAAAAATTTGCGAGAAAAAAAAGTTTATTTTCAAACCCCAAAATTGTAGTTTTTATGCAATATAAAATTACTCTCACCAACCCTCCACCTTTTATCTTTCAACAAAAAAAAAAATCCGCCTTTTAAGAAATCGAGAAGAAGTTACTGATATTGTAATATGGATCCCGTGAAGTACATGTCCCATTAAAGAGACCGAGAAGTTGTTCACCTCGTCTCACTAACTCTCTCTCTCTCTCTCTCTCTCTCTCTCTCTCTCTCTCTCTCTATATATATATATATATATATATATATATATATGTATATCTCAATCCAAAAGAGTGGACCAGCTTCTTCTGACATCATCAAAGATAGCTAGGAGTGAAATCTTGCTAACAATGGTGAAGTTGGTGGAATTATTGAAAGCATCAGTCGAGTGGGAATGATTAAGCCAGGAAGTTAGTCGTCCTTTAGTGAAAGGAGTGCCAAAGTTCTACCATTGATGTAACTTTAGTAATCCCATACAAGAATACCTATACTCAATCTACATAACCCAGTCTTGTATAAGAAAGACATCCACCACCATTACCACTTCTCTCTTTCTTGTTACAACTACAACTAACCATATCTTTCTCTATATAAAATCAGTATCTTATTCATTAGCAATACAATCTGGACAGTCGATACCTTAAATATTCTCTCCTCCTTTGATCAGAGCCCATTGAAGAGAGAGAGAGAGAGAGACAGAGAGAAAGAGAGAGAGAGAGAGAAAGTTTTCTGGTAACTGACTAACCGAGTTCCATTTTGGAGGAGAAAGTTTTTCTCTAATAAATGTTGGGTAAAGGTTTCCCCGTTTTTTAGGGGAAAAGTGGAAAAATTAGTCACGTGACTAAATAGTTCTTTTTCTCTATTTTGTAAACCAAACACTTGTAAAATTCTATTTTAGAGAAAAAATTTCTCCTTTCTCTGGAAAAATGGCCTATCAAACAGACCCTAAGATCTATCAAACGCGGGTTTGCGGGCCCGTTCCGTATGCGCCTGCATCAACTTCTTACATTAAGATCTTAACGAAGAGATCCTTCGTATGGTTTAGAGAAAGGGACCCTTCGTCTGGCTTAAAAAACGAAATTTTAGTGGCAGAAGAGAGGAAGGTCGGGAGAAAGAAAAAAACAGGGAGTTGGTAAAGAAGAAAGTGAGGGAACACTCGAAAAATAGTTAGAAACTTCAGGATATCCCTAACTTATCTATAAACATCAATTTGTTATTTAAAAGAGAAAATGGTAAAGTGTTAGTACTTTTTAGAGCTCTTAGCTCTGTAAATACAAGCAGTCTCATAAATTTGTATGATTTAACAGAGTTGCATATATATTAGCTGCTATGAGTGATCGTAACACTTTCTGATAAGATATAAACATGTAAAGAAAATGAGTTTGAAGGCAAATGAAAATGAAATTGAAACAAAGCATAAAGAAAAATAGCATTAGATATTATTTTGATTAACACAATGTACAAATACACTATTAAAGATTCAAGAAGACATTATCTAAAAATTTATCCAGTCCCATCAAGAATCTTTTTTTCTCTCTCACTCTATTCCCTATGTTGTTCGATTGCGAATAAACTCTAGACTATAAACCCTAAATCGTAACAGATCAGTTAGGTCTGTGAGCTTTAAACTGATTATGAGTAGCGGTGGATCGACGATTACTTGAAGAGAATAAAGAAGCAACTGAATTAGCAATTCCGATAACAATTCCAGCTTTCACTTGACCTCTCTTTGGGATGGGACGACCACCCTTACTCGAAAATCTTGGAGAGTCGGGAGTACCATTGTTAATAGTTGATCTTCTTGCACCTACGGCCATGATTTTCTTTACTTCTCTCCGATTTTTTTTTTCTTATAACAAGTAGAGAATTTTGAGTTTTGAAATGAATTGAGGTGAAATGTTTGTAGTTTATGACTTTATATAGATATGAAGTTAATTATTTGCCCTTGAATTTTAATACTTATTTATGGTGAAGGCTAAAGTGGAGTGTACTCATTTGACTAGATGAGTGAATGTGGACATGACTTTGTTGGACTATAATAATTTTGGTAGGGTTGGCAGACAAGGGCGGATCTATGTGGAGGCAGCCCCTGGCTGCAGCCAGGGGCTGAGTTTATGAAACTCCTGCTAGTCAATGTAATTTCATAACAAAAGTTAGGGCTAGCCAGGGTGGTTTCGTCCCTGCCTCCCACACCACAGGTCACGGGTTCGAATCCCTTGTCCTTCATGTAAAAAGGTTTTTCTCATTTTTTGAATGAATTTCGTGTTAGCCCCTTATGTTATGTGTTTTTCGTTTTTGGTCTCAATTTATGGCCCCTACTTCTCACCAACATTCTATTTTGACCCTTTTTTTTTTACGAAGTCAAGTTTTACCCATTTCTTTAGGTTCCATACTATCTTCTAATAATTTCTTTGTCCCCAAATTGCCAAAGATCACATACATTATAAACTCTTGACTGTCCATTTTTCTTAAGTTTTTGTTGTTTAAACTATTAACGACTTTTTCACATAAATCTTATTTTTTCTAATGTGAAGTTTTGGAATCACTTATTTTTTATGAAAAGTCATATATATATATATATATATATATATATATATATATATATATCTATTATATATAGCAATGGCTTTTTTTGAGATGGACTGTACGATTTATCTATGAGATATTCGTGTCCGTCAGATTTTATAACAAATTTCGTAATTAGATATATGCTAAAGGCTATTTATGTCTTAAATAATAACAAAAAAACTGTCCACATCTTCTTCTCCCTAAAATCTCTCTACCAATTCGATTCTAACTACCCAATCTCTCTATCAATTCGATTACCCACAATCAATAATCCCTTAACTTTCTCACTAAAATCTCCTCGTCCAAAACTACTACCCACGACCAGAACAATCTCCCATAACTACCTATTGTATATGTATATATATTTAAACCTATCTCTCTCTATATCATATTTCCATTTTAAACATCTTTATCATTTTCAGAAATCTTTAACATTTTTAGAAAATCCGTGCACGCAGGGCACGGGCTATATCCTAGTATGTATATATATATATGAGAATGATAGTCGAAAAAATCTTGTATGTGGCAAATATTTTGCTTTTGAAATACTACTTTTTAGTACATATGCATCGGAAATGAAATTTTTTCTCTCTTACTAATTTTAGGCTAGTCCGGGTTAACATAAAATCCTAGCTCCGCCCTTGATTAAGAATAGGAAAATAAAATTTTGTAGGGTCTAGTTGATCAGATGAACAACGTGGGAATTAGGGTTTACTATAATTGAAAGCACAAACTTTCATATATTCTCAATGTTCCCTTATATCATGGACTCTTGTCTCTCAAGTCTCAACAAATATCTACTATCTTTAGTAAAATACTGTTCTAGTATGGGTCCGTTCTAGACAGGCCCGGCCCGTCCCATCTGATACAGTCGGAATCGAGCCAGCCTAGGAGCCGTCCGAAAGGTGCGAATCGCCAAATCGGGTAGAGCTGAATGTCTGGAGCTAACCTAGAAACAACTACCTATGTACTATCTTTCAGACTATGCATTCGACTGGCTATCACTCTTAACTCGGGATGGTCCTCATGTAGGGTTTTCTAGCCGAGCCTGGCCCGCCTGACTAACTAAGTCGAAGGATAATGCTCTAAACAGGCACTAGGAACCTCAAATTTTGAGTGTCCAGGGGGCTCGTCTGGCTCCAGCGTTCTAAATAGACATTAGGTTCTCATAATTTTTCCTCCCCTTACTTAGCTCGACTAGACATAAATATTACAAAATGACAAAATCGTATCAATTATAATTCTATTGTATAATTGTAAACTTCTTAAGTTAAATAAACAACATTAGCAGTTGCTCAATGGCTTTGAAATGGAGAGGGTGAGGCCGGCAGGCATGTGATGTGATGATTCTCTACCACATGAATCATTTAAAAACCCTAATTTTGATTGAACAAAACATGAAGAATAAACCGACCCAGTCGGGTCATGTCGGGTCATGTCGGGTCGGTTTGTTTTATTCTTGGCTTCATTGTCTCTCTACAACAGTGACAGAAGTATATATAGTACAGAGTGGAATATAAAGTACTTTCCACTGAATTTAGTCAATTATTCTTTTAATTAAAGTACTAATTAATCATGTTTTAGGTTCATGAATGGTAGGTTTAATTTTTTAATTAATATAATTGCTAATAATCCAATTATACTAATCATTTGATTCTCCACTAATAATAAAGAAAAAAAAAGTGCCTTGGAAATCAACATGAAAGATTGATAATTTAACACTAAAATTTAAAGTAAATAGTTAAATTAAAGATTAAGAATCTAAACTAGATCTTCAAAGATCTTACAGAATATTTAGTTAAATGTTGATATCTATCTTCCTAACTTTTACTAGTTTAATTACTATTCATAATGTCTTCTTTTTTTGTTTTATCATCTGTTGCACCACATGGAGTATATATTGTCGAAGATTTTTTTTTGACAATGTATCAGACCACAAAATAGTGCCCCTAATGTACTGGACTTATCGACGATCGCATGATAGACGTACTACCAAAGTACCCAGTACCCACATACTGACCCGATCCACGTTCCGATGGAAGGATTTAGACAAGTTTATCTTACAAAAAATTATAGTCTAGTGGGAGACTTGAAGTGGGAATGGCCTTGTGAGTGCATCATGGCATTGGGATTTGGGAGGGAGGTATTAACATTAACCGACGTCGTCGTTTCCGATTGAGATTAGAACTTGTGAAGTAGATTTGTATATGCTTTCAATCTTTAGATGTAGTATTATGATTTAAATTTCAAAAGGAGTAAGTATTATGCTTAGTTTTTCTGTACACTTTTGGTATTTTTTTGGGAATTCGACTACGATCTACGTTAGTCGTTACAAGGCATTGATGCATCATGGAGATGTAATGAGCACGATAACCGCCTAATTTAAACTGAGAATGAAAGAGGCCTAAAGCCCGACAAATTATTACATTATTCATAGCCTAAATTACATAGGATAAATCTTGATGACAACTGCTTCCAGCAAGACTTGATCCCACGACCTCATGATCTTAAGAGGGGTGTCCAACCGTTACACCAAATGGTGGTGGACTGTACACTTTTGGTATTAAGAAGTACATGAAAACCAAAATTTAGGAAATGGAGAAGTATTTACAAGATAGACAGATCTCTAGGGCTCAATGTGGAATCCTTGCTGATAGGAAACACCTACTAAGGAATGAAGACGACCGAGCAACAATGGTATTGAACGGATTTCCATTCTTTTGGCCCAAAATATGAATTGAAAAGTAGAATACTAAATAAGCGCAATGGACCGCCATAAATCCTCTATAGAACATACAATAAAAATACTAATCCGTTTAGTTGACCATTATGAAGTAACTACTCAACAATCATGATTAGTGTGCTCTAAATGTTTAGGGTTCGTCTAGCCACGTTGGCGGGTCCGCGGGTGCTATAAGTTTCACCACTGAAAGAATACCCTGAAATTTTCTGCCACTAGCATGAAAATTGGAAGGGTCATCAACTTCTGAGGTATAGGCCCAGAGAACAAGGCCTATGCAGTACCAGGCCGCCGAAACCGAGTCAGCTCCTATGGCGCTAGCTATGGCCTGCTTGGTCCCCCCCCCCCCCCCCCCCCCCCCC
>BEHA01050087.1:153782-169214 GCA_002897215.1 Eschscholzia californica subsp. californica
TACAATCTGAAACCAAATGAAACAATCAAATAACTCAATCAAATACAAGAAAATTAACTGAATAAAGATAATTTGAAACCTCGTTGAAGATCTAGTAATCTGTTTTGACCTTCAGAAACCCTAATTTTATACCGACACCGACGGAAACAAGAATCGGAGAGAGGATACCTGAGAGCAAATGTCAGAGAAGAAGTGAAGGCGGGAAGTACTTTTTCAATCGGTTTTCAGGCGACTAGCCATTTTCTTTTGTTAGGGGTAAGGGGTGTGGAAAAAAATCAGACAACCTGAAACTCAGTCATGGACGCCCTGAGTCCATTAAAGCCCACAGGCACCCCAAATCCGTAGGAGGGTTCAGTCTGACTGACCCGGTGAAATCAACCGGTTGGATTCGTGTTTTGAAGTGCTACCCGACATCTTTTCCGAATCCGATCAATTAACATTTACCCCACATAATCTGCTTCATAATGTTGTCCATTTATTCTATATATATATATACACACTATATTCATACAACATAATACGTCGATGTTTTGGATAAATAAAAAAAAGTTAGGGAGCTAAATAAGTCAAAATAATATTAGGAAATACAAAACATTTCATAATTGTTATCATGTAAAAAAACTCTCTTTAGAATAGGATTCTATATAAGACCCTCATTAGAATAGGATTAGGTGTGGAAAACTCTCAAAGAGATTTCTCACTCTACAATATCAAGTAGAGAAAGAAAGAGATAGTAGTTGTCAACTATCTATCTAGTCTAAAGAAGGTGTTCTTCGTCAAACCACCATTGAAGTTTTAGCTAAACTTGAAGATGAGAGATCAAGTTGATGGTGTCTCAAGTAGAGAAGCTACAAGTGGAGCTCTTGGTCTTCTTATATTCAACCGTTTATGTCCGTAGAAAATAACGATTAATGTAACAATTTCTATACTAACTTAGTTCATATTAAGCTTATGCATGAGATCCCCGAGATACTAGTGTTAGTCATTAGATGTCCGAGGTTCCGCTTAGAACACTAAGAGACACCATAACCCAACAATGTTAGATGTAAATCTTCTCTAGTTTGAGATTGCAAACAATAAACATGCCAACCTATTAACTTAATACAACTAAATGAATGACCAATCGGTTTGTCGAAATCCACATAAGGGATGTCAATTGACATAGATAACATAAAAAATGAATTTCTTTGATGATATTTGAAAATAGAATATGGTAAGTCAGCGTACATGCGTCGATATAATATTATCAATGAGACCAAAGATAATCTGAAATAGAAAATAAATCCACTCAAAGTATATTACATGTCTATCCTCTCATTCTCTTTTACTCCTTAACCTATCCTAAGTTAAAAAAAATAACCTAAAATAATATATACCATAATATTTAGAGATTCATTAAATGATTTCCTCAAAAATAAACTTTCCTTCCGGAAAAATAGTTGCCTTTACCGTTTAGCAGAATACTTTCTTTTATATTTCTATTATAATTGGGCAAAAGCAAACCGAAGAGAGAGAGAGAGAGAGAGAGAGAGAGAGTATCGTCACTTTCTAATATATGAACTAGGTTTTGATTTCATTCATCATCGACGCCCAAATTAAACCGAGTGAAAAAGGTGAAAGCATCGAGTGGGAGAGAGAGAGAATCGATTGATGGTTTCATTCATCATCTATAGTAGTGAAGAGTAAGAAAAAACAAACGTTAAAATAAAATGTTAAAAATGTTGTTAGACTCGATAAGATTCTACCAGCATAAAATTTTATTAGAATCAACCTATTGTAACAAATTCATATCAGATGGTAACAGAATCAAGAAAATGCTAGTAAAATACTGAAAATGTAACAAAAACAATTTCACATAATATATTTTAATTAGTAAAAAGTCTTTGTTAACCTATTGTAACAAATTCATAAGATGCTAGCAAAATATTCTTGCTTTTTAAACTACTGTATTCAAATTTATTCAACCGATGCTAATAGAATGTAAAAGTTGCTATTAGAATCAATAAGATGCTAGCTAAATAGTATTTTCTTTTTAAACTACTTTATCAAATTCATTCATCAGATGCTAGTAGAATGTAAAATATGCTAGTAGAATGAGTAAGATGCTAGCAAAATAGTTTTCTTTTTAACCTCACAAAAGAATTTGTAGATGTTTAATTGGATCGAGGTAGAGATAAAAAGCAAATCACAAATTCATACTTTCTTGAAGTTCAAAGAACATAGAGTTACAAAGAGAGAAAATTGTTTTTGGGAGAGAGCATCTCGTTTTAGGTAAATATTGGTTGAATTGGTAGGTTAATTTAGACAAATATCAGTTTTGGAAATAATATATTTTCTTGAATTCAAAGAACATATAGTTACAGAAAGAGAAACTCGTGTTTGGGAGAGAGAGAACTAGTTTTAGGTAAATATCTACCATAAATATTTTTTCATAAAATTACTAAAAAAATATAAGTTTTGGAAATAAAGATTAACATTAAATATCCACCATAAATATTTTTCCATAAAATTACTAAAAAATATTTGTTAACCTATTGTAACAAATTCATAAGATACTAGCAAAATATTCTTGCTTTTTAAACTACTGTATTCAAATTTATTCAACCGATGCTAATAGAATGTAAAAATTGCTATTCGAATGAATAAGCTGCTAGCTAAATAGTATTTGCTTTTTAAACTATTTTGTCCAATGCATTCATCAGATGCTAGTAGATTGTAAAATATGCTAGTAGAATCAGTAAGATGCTAGCAAAATAGTTTGCTTTTTAACCTCACAAAAGAATTTGTAGATGTATTGGATCGAGGTAGAGATAAAAAACAAATCACAAATTCATACTTTCTTGAAGTTCAAAGAACATAGAGTTACAGAGAGAGAAAATCGTTTTTGGGAGAGAGCATCTCGTTTTAGGTAAATATTCATTGAATTGGTAGGTTAATTTAGACAAATATCAGTTTTGGAAAAATATATTTTCTTGAATTCAAAGAACATATAGTTACAGAAAGAGAAACTCGTGTTTGGGGAGAGCCGGAGAGAAACTAGTTTTAAGTAAATATACATTGATTTGGTAGGTTACTTTAGAAAAATATAAGTTTTGGAAATAAAGATTAACATTAAATATCCACCATAAATATTCTTTCATAAAATTGATGTAAAGAATAATTGTATTAACTCAACCATTATAAACCTTTGGTTTACCAATGGTTAAAAAATATTTATGAAAGGGCAAAATTGAGAGAAAATTAAAGGATTGATGCATGGGGCCCACCAAATAGTGAATTTTTGGACTTATTTTACATTTTCGGTTTATTTTGGTTTTATTTTATTTATTGATTTAGGAGTGGATATATGACTAATTACCCCCCTATTTTTGGACCTTAAACTCAAAAATCCTTAAATGTTTGTTCTATACAATTTGATAATGTGAATCAATTATGCATGCATATAAAGTTGAATGACAACCTAACAAGATCCAATTAATATAGGTTTATCAAAGAGCAATTGTCATCAAGGGGAATGAGACTATGGCGTAAAGTAAATGAGTAAAGTCATAATGGAAATCCAACCTAGTTTATTGGAGATCCCAAGATCTAGGTTCAACGAAAAACTGAAGTTATATATTGACTCGCCAGTAACACTGAAAGAGAATATTATATCACCCATTTCCATGGTGAATCAGTGTTGCCTATAACGAGTGAGGATAATGTTATCTTTTAATGATTCCTATAGTTTAGAATTTTTCTTCCTAAATGGAGTATACAAGATACCTTTAATAGGAGATCACCTATATGAGTGTGAACTAGTGCCGGTTCTGTGAGAAGGTCGTAATGGTCGACTTCTCTAAAGCGCTCATGAAACCCGAGAATGTTCAAGGCCGAAATGAACACAACTGTCCGGTATTTATTCACTACGGAAGATTTAAAGCCAAAAGATATCTTTTCCTGATGCATGGTATCTCTTGTTGTGTTCTCATACATATGTATATGTCAGTTTGTCATCGGTTGGTATGTTGTCTGTCTTCTGGTGCTAATTCACTTATGTAACGGACTGTTGAAAAATTATTTACATAAAAATAATTTTTAATATGAGTGAAATTATATGCAATTGTTACTTTTGAAAAGACATGAGTTATGGGCAGTCACAACACAATGGAGAGGCATCTCGTGGATTTGTAGAGTTACCACTAACCCTATAAATAAACAGTTTGATTTCTCTTTTAGATAAGTTTTTTGGACTGTTTTTAATCAATTTTTTGAAGACAAAAATTGAGTCGTCTAGAGTTGTTTATGAGAGTATAGTGACCCGATAGTTCGTTGGAGCGTATAGAATTGTAGTGCCTCTTTCTATATGACGCGATCGTTGTATTTTGGGAGACAAATGTCCATAGAACCATTAGCATCATTGCGGGGCATGATTGTCTCTAAGGAAAGAGTGACCACTCACCTCCATAATAAAATAAGATAAGTTTTCATTTCATATTTAGATATTCTAATAGTGTCATATTATTCGGCAGTCAAGATGAATCCGTAGATCTCGAAACCAACATATAGTACCTTCAAGATCGTCTCGGTCGAGTTATTCGCTTTCCTTTTTCAACCTTTGGGATCGCCATTCCAGACATGAAGCAAATCACAACAGCGACAAAGAACCCTGAAAGAACACCTATTTCGAATGGTAATCCTATAATACTTATTCGATCTTCGTCTTGGTCATCGCTTGAAGGATCATCGTGTGAATTTGGACGAAAATTACAACTAGGACATTGGAGACCAGGATTTCCTTCAAAACTTGAACAAGGAAATGTGAAGAACTGACCACCTGAAGGTACCCTTCCAACTATGTTATTATATGCTATACTAAACTGTGATAAAAAGCTCAATGAAGTCAATGAAGAAGGTATAATTCCTGAAAGATTATTATTCGACAAATCCAATGTCTCCAAGCTTTTCATATCCGATAGCTCCGAGGGAATGGTTCCGTGGAGATAATTCGATTTCAGATTCAAAAAATGGAGATTCTTCAAGTTCCGAAACTCTGGCCAAATTATTCCTGTAAGATGGTTATGGCTGAGATCTAAAGATGGTGGAAGACTCCAAAAATCTTTATATTCCAACTTGTTTGCACTTTGGTTACGTCTCGTGACAAGTCGAAAATCCGTAGTAGGCTCATCGAATGATATTTTACGGTATATAAGGCTCTGAAGTTTGGTCAAGCTTTTCGGAATATCACCAGATAGGGAGTTGTTTGATAAGTCTAAGTAAAAGAGATAGTCTAGCCGGCTGAACCAATCCGGTATGGTTCCAACGAGATGGTTCCATGATAGATCCAAAAGCTGTAACTTGGGGGAGCTGCTCAACCATGACGGAATTGGTCCCGTGAGACCACAGTTTGGAATTATCAGAGCTTTTAAGCTCTTAAACTGAAGATTTCTAGTTGGCATTTCCTCGCCTCGAAAATTTTTCGTAAGACCGAGAACGGTTAGGTTCGAGCATTTTTGTAGAACATCTAAGGACGCTGAAAGATTACGAAGACTAGTATTGAAGAGAGACAGAAACGAGAGCTCGCTTAGGTTCTTGAAGCTATCAGGAACTTGACAGTTAAGATTGATACTACTCAAGCTTAAACTTCGTAGTTCTCGACAGTGAGAAAGACTATCAGGAAGTGGTCCATGAAGCGGATTTAAACCGAGCTTAAGAGATCTCAAATCAACCATACCAGTCCAATTAAGATCTATAGATCCACTAAGACAGTTGTTACGAAGATCTAACAACTGAATTGTTGGAGACTGCAACAAGGAATTCGGGATAGACCCGAAGAACTTATTTGAACGAGCAGATAATTCCTCGAGCTTCTGTAAGCTTTTGAAAACGTCGGGGATTGTCTCCGAGAACATGTTCCAGGATACGTCCAATTTGACGAGGTTACTGAGGTAACGAGCTCCGACTAGTGGCCCGTAAAGACCGTTCTCTTGTAGATTCAATTGTTTGAGCTGTTTTAGCTTCCAAAGATCATCTGGTATAGTCCCTGAAAGATTATTCGAGTTAAGCGAAAGATGTTGCAACAAACTACATGACCCAAACTCAGCTGGAATTTGTCCAGTTAACCTGTTCATGGAGAGATTAAGAACTTGTATCCTAGTTGACTTTCTACAGATGTTTATGTCCATAGAACCGTCGAGAAAATTATTGGAAAGATCAAGAAACATAATCGAGGGTAGAACGAATTGGACAATGATTGACCCACTAAACCAATTACCACTCAAATCCAAGACTTGAAGATTTTTCAATTGGAAGAGTTTATAAGGAATGGAGCCTCTTAACAAATTTTGTGAAAGATTTAAGTATCTAAGTTGAGTCAGATTAGCCAATGAGTCAGACAAGCTTCCTTTTAGTTTTCTGTTGCCAAGATGCAAACTAACAACTCTGCTATTCCAAATGGTAGAATTAGGCAAACCCAAGCTGGTTGAGGAGTTGCAGATTACACCATTCGAATTACAGCAATTCAAATTTTCCCACCCGTCGATTCGTTCTTGGTCTAGTGCCTTCAAGAAACCATTCAGAGCTTTCAGATCATCCAAGTTGCAGGTTAAGTTTTGAGAATTCAAGACATGAACATGAAAACAGAGGACAAGAAATGCATACAATACACAAAAGCATCTCTTACCCATGTTGAGAATTATGACAGAGAGAGAGTTACAATATTGTATTAACTAAAAGAAGGAATGGAACAGAAGAGGAGAAATGTGTGGGTGGGTTTTTTCTTTCAAGTTTTATTGGATTATGAAATGTTTAATATAGTATTTGTGCAATAATGATAGAGAGACCAAAAGTCAAAAGACGAAATCAAATGAAAAAAATTCTAAACCGTTCAAACTACGGCATTAAGATCTCACTTTTTGATGTTCCAAGATCTTTATTATTGATAATATTTACCCGCAATATGTTTTTGTTTTTCGTGAAAAAAATGAACTAGTCATCAAAATTCTAGATAGATTTGAGTTGAAATTTTACATCGATAGTCGTGTTATTTTCCACGATGTGGCACATAGAGCAAGACGAAGTTGAAGAATCAATCTAACTGTTTGATTTAAAATACTTTTCCAAATTTGTCTTCGATTTTCGGTCTCCGTCACTCATATTTTTTGTGGTCCTTTGTATCATTTTTGTTATTTGTGGAATTGACTTGACTTGAAAAGGAAAGATACACGAACATTTTTTTTATCAACTTCAATCTAATACTTTTGAATAAAACATAAGCATTATTGGTTAAAATTAAAGTAGAAAATGTAGTTGGTTACTAAAGGCCCCACGGAGCCCAATTTCAAACCGCGAACAAATTTTTTTTTGGTCCAATAGATTAAGGTTTTCATAAAACATACTGGGTATGATAAAAGATGACGCACCAACTTTCCTATCAAACATTGATAAGTATTTCTGAGGAAAGATGTTGGAGAGACCGCACTATCAACTCGATTTTTTTTTGAAGACCCATTTGTAGCTCCATAAGTTGCTGATGACCCATTTGCCTGAATCCTAAGGTTTAAGAAACACTTTTTTACCGAATGAATATTGGAGACTGAGGAGTTCCGCTATCAATCCCACAATTGTCGATGACCCATTTGCCTTATAGCCAGGATGTGAGTGTGAGTGTGTGGAGATGGGATCGATGAGAGGAGGGGTGGTGAAACCAGTGCTGCCAAATGTTGTGGCTGTGGGTCTGGAGTGGATGCCAATTTTTTATCGATGAGAGGAGGGGTGGTAGAAGAAGTCATTTTCTCTATTGAGTTTAGAGAGAGTCCTAATGGGAGACAGGACTTCTTTTGAACAACCTTTACAAGTTGAAAACTGTGTGGACTAGGTCTTTCTTTCCCACCCGTTTAAAATAGGGAAGTTTTGGGGGCCTCCCTCAAAACAAAATAAATGAACAAATTCATTTTACGTCATGCGGATCTTTTTCCTTTTTTTTTTTTGTTAAAAGTTGCGGATCTTTTTCCTTAGCAAGCATCATTTAGAGTCGATGTAGAAAATTTTCACTTTGTTTATGTACCAAAACATAAGAAACATAAAACTTATAAATAAAATTTACATAAAAAAAATCAATAGAACTGCGTTGACATCGTACTTCAGTAGAGGTTTAAAACTTAAAACACAAACATAAATTAGTGGGACGAATCCCACTCAGACCAATTAGATTCACTACCCACACGAGGCATATTGTTGATCCTTGAGTACGTATCAACTTTGAAGTTAGCTCCACAGATTACACCTTCTCAATTGACTCTGCCATTGACTTCTGTAAATGAGACTAATATCTACCATCGGATCGTGAAGACATCAACAACATGTACCGTTAGATGATGAAGACTTAACATGATATTATTTATATATCTTTCAAATCTATTGTTTTATATTGTATTTATAAAAGATATATTGTAATATTGAGAAGATATCTTAATTAATCTTCTTACCTAATAGAGCGATAGTGAGACTATATATATATATATATTTCGGTTGTAATCAACAATTGTTATGGAATAAGAATTATCTCTTCTCTCTAATTTTATCATGGTATCTAGAGCCTAAAAACTCTAACGAGTATTGAATTAGATCCTAGTGAGCTTCCGCAAAACCGGCGACGGTAGCCAATATCAATGACTATCGTCCGCCGGAGTATTCTCTAATAATTTTTTTTTCCTGATTCTAAATTTGTGTTTCCTTTCAATAATTTAGTTTAGAAAAAGAATAATAAACTTCTTGATCTAGAATTCCTACTTCTCCGTAGTAGAAGAATGTTTAAGATCTAAAGGAGATAAAGAGAGAACGAGTTCTGAATGTCTTACATTACAAAGTTACTCCTTCCTTGCAAGTGTCAACAATTTGATCTCATTTGTCAACTAAGTTCATCAAGATTTATAAACGTCAAAACCTTGATTACTCCTAACTTATCTTTCATTTCTCAAATCTCTCACTTTTTACTTTACCTTCCCGCTCTCTAGAGGATGTGTGCATTCAATTTTCAATGATTGTATCTTAATCGGGATAAATTAAATCAAATTCTTCCAAATTTTTCTTTCTTTTCAATCTCATTACAGTAACTGGCTTCTATTCTACAGTTACAATTATCATGGATCTTAATATTCTCTCTTTTATTAATCCATATAACTCTATCTCTTTCGTGGAGTTTTCAAAGACCTCACTGCTTTCTTGCTGAAATCCTCTTTCTTTTTCATTTTCTCAAAAAAAAAATATAGAGTTTGACTGATCCATATAACTCTATTCTCTCATGGGGTTTTCACAGACCTCATTGCTTTCTCGCTGAAATCTTGTTTCTCTCTCATTTTCTCAGAAAAAAAAAAGAGTTTGACTAAGATTTTCCGAACTCAAGGACTACCTCATATTTTCTATTTTTTTCTTCTAATTTGATTTTCTTTCTAACAACAAAGGGAAAAATTGTGTTAAAAAAAAAAGAAGTTGCTATGACTCTGGTTTCCTACTTCTTCTGTCATGGGTATATAAAAACTCTGCATCCACTATTTCGAAAAAAAAAACTGAAAGAGGTTTAAAGGCCAGAGATAAAGTTTGAAGAGGACTTGACAAATTGCAAGAAGTATAATTTATATGGAAAACTAAACAGGTCTAACGACCAGCTTAGCTTGAGGGGGAATGTAAATGAGACTAATATCTACCATCGGATCGTGAAGACATCAACAACATGTACCGTTAGATGATGAAGACTTAACATGATATTATTTATATATCTTTCCAATATATTGTTTTATATTGTATTTATAAAAGATATATTGTAATATTGAGAGTATATCTTAATTAGTCTTCTTACCTAATAGAGAGATAGTGAGACTCTATATATATTTCGGTTGTAATCAACAATTGTGATGGAATAAGAATTATCTCTTCTCTCTAATTCTATCAACTTCATCTTGTTAATAGGATGCTCGAAGCTCTTCAAACCTGCTTCGCGTCGGAACATGTAATTTTCAGACCTCTACGACCGAAGTATGTTGGATATCTTCATCTTCTCGAAGGACCGGTTGGTCTTCAATCATATATTTTGCTAACTTTAGAGTTGTTAGATAAAACGTCATCTTTTGTGCCAATCGCTTAAAATCGATGCCCTTAAACTTCTCTGGTTTTTCGGCATAAAAAGGACCAACACTTTTCATTGTGGCTTTACTAGTTGTTTCCATCTTTATTTCTCTGACTTACACAAAAAATAAGTTAAGTATACCGAAGTAATTCAATTGTCTTAAAATTGTTGATTTTAAGTGTACTGATTTAACGAGTTAACTCAATGAATCTCTTAAGAGTCACTGACGAAACTGGTTACTACTTTGACTTTATTGGTAAATCAACCAAAAACACTTTCATTCCAAATTAATGGAGAACGACTAAGAAAGAGAACAACTTAATATCGTTCGTATTTCTAACCGATAATATTTGCTATCCAGAACAGATGATTCGTAATCGAATCTCACTCTCGATTTAAGATCAGAAAGAGGAATCGTATTCCTTCAGTGTTTTATGATTTATTACTTTAAAATAAACACACTTCTGATTTGAAAAATTAGAATGTCTTTGATTAAGGAATCAGATAGACTAAAAAGAAAAAGAAAAATCGGAGGATAAGAAGAAGAATATTTTTAATCGAGGTGAGGTATTCTCTTTCCTTAAGACAATTGACACCCTGTACAAAACGATTAACCTTTCGATTCAATGGTACTTCGAATCAGAAAGTAGTCGAACTTGAAAGTATACTAACCTCTGACTGAATGCAAATGGACCAAACTTGTTTCTTATGGAACTCCTTGACCACTCTGCCAAATATTCTTATTAGACACTCTAATATGATCTTCTAACAATGCTTGATGCTCTGGAAAAAACGTATTTTACTTTTTGAGTTCATTTGGGTCATATAAATAGGTTTCGAACACACACATTCATTAAGGATATGTCAGTTGGATTAGGGACACATCTGCTGATAAAGCAAAGACGGTTCACTTAATTTGCAACGGATCATGTTGTTGCGATTTGGGTTGTCAAATAGCGCTCAAAAGCGCGGAGGAAACGCCCTCCATTAGATCAATCTAACTGGGCCCGTAGTGTGCCCGGAAATAGAAACAGATCGGTCGTTAGCTGAAGAGTTAGAGGTTGTCCCACTCTCTGTCTGACACGGGCAGGACACTGATCGCTGGATCCTCGCCGATCCAACGCTCAACACTTCGTCCCACCCAAATCCCTAATGATCTACGCGTGGCCGTCAGATTAAAGCAGTCAGCCAAGACAAAATGCGCACCGTCGAATCTATTCGTGCTCTCTGCGTGCAAACACCCCCAAACAAACGTTTCCTTATTGACCTTTGGTCCCTAACTTAACCATTTTTCGTCCAAACTTCAGACTTGAATATCTCATTCCTCCGGAATCGAATTTGAGTGATTTTTGACTCTAAACTTAAGAGCTCGACGAGACGAACACAATTGTTTGCTTCGTTTTTTAGTAGTAAGATTTGAACCTATCCGAAATCGACTTCGATTCCAATGATTTATCCCTTTTGATGTCAGCCCATATTGTTTTTTTAATGTGCATAAGTTGTTCAAGCTCCCCAAGAAAAAGCAATACATGTCATCCACCCCACAAAATAACCTCCAAAATAAATAAATAAAATCATGGTAGAGGTATTTTAGCCTTTTTATGATAGATCTCACATCTAACTCTATCTAAATTGTGTACTAAAAAGTAGTTTTAGGTCTTAATAGTTGAGTCTCCACTGGTTTTGAACATATTTGAGCCTTTGTTTTTTGTTGCAAGGAACGTATTTGAGTCCAGCATCGGACAAACTAGAGTTGTAGGTATTTTAACAATTATTTAAATTATATCAAATTTTATGGATCATTACCCATATATTTTAACAATTTTTACTAAATAGAAAAATATATTTGTAGTTATTATGAATAATTTTTAACCCAAACAACTGTTTTCCATAACTAGATCTTTTCATCGATTTGAGTACGAAACGGTTTTAGTAACTTAAATCGTAGGGTTAATTCCAAAGATGCAATCTGAGCAATTTGTCGGATAGGACAATTGATAAGGAAGATCATCAAGTCCGAATGATTTAAGGGTCGTAGTGTTTAGCTAGAAACCAACTACGATCGTCGAATCACGAAGCGATTCGCGGCTAACTTCGTCCGGATCCTACATTACGTTACACAAAGAGTGTCAACTTGATCGGAAGATATGAATAGAAGGATGAGACATATATGATCGGATGAGACCCATAGATATGTCCCAAAGGCCTGAAAGAAGTTTAGACAAAGATAATGCAAAATGCTCGAAATAAGGGTATTTGGGTTGGGGCACCAAAAGGATGTTTTGAGCCCAAAAGAGGAGTCGCCCATGCTTGGACGAGTGCCCTCATAGGACCGGCCAGATATTCCCAAAGAGGCATGCATGGGGCGGCCACAAGTTAGGGAAACTAGAAAATAGAAACTAGTTTCTATTTTCAATGGTTTCCTTAATCTTATACAAAAGGGCTTTTAGGAAACCTAATTAAGGTTGTACTCTAACTTAGGGTTCTATATAATGCTTCTTGATACTTGAATAAGGTGTGGAAAATTCTCAAGAAGCTTTCTAGTTCTACAACATCAAGTACAGAAAGGAAAAGAGAAAAGTTCCCAACTATTTACTAGTCAAAGAAGAAGATGTTCTTCAATCTGACCATTGGAGTTCTAGATAACAACAAGGTGGGAGATCAAGGTGATTGATCGGTGTCCCAAGTAGAGGAGCTACAATTGGAGCTCTTTGTCTTCTCAAAAGCGATTGGAAAGGTTCGAGAAAATCTAGCGATTAAGGTATTTATCGAACTAGTTAACTTAGTTATGATTATTAGCTTATGCATGAGATCCTGGGGGTACTAGTGTTAGACATGAGATGTCTGAGATTCCGCTACCAACACTAAGAGACCACATAACCCAACAACGACTTCACAAAATTTGGGCCACCTTCTTTTTTTATGGTTCACTCTCCAAAGAAGTGATATACGTGCTTGCTTCTACCTAAAACACTGGATTTTTAGCCAATGCAAGGTTGATTTTTTGTCGACATAAATATCCATAACTTCCTTTTCGACAAATAATAGAGTGTTAAGAATTTTTCTCAACCATATTGCTTGACACGGGCAAGAAGTTGCGACCACATATTCAGCTTCACATGTTGATAAGGTCTCAATTGGTTGTTTCTTTGAACTCCATGTAAAAACAACGTTACCGATGAAAAAACAAACTCAGTTGTACTCTTTCGATCATCAAAATCACCAGCCCAATCGCTATCACAATAACCCATTAGTTTAACGTCGTTAGAGTATGGATAAAATAATCTATTCAAGTGTACCTATAATATAACGAAGTATCCCTTTTTGCAATTCTCCACTGAGTCATTGTTGGTACATCCATGAAACGACTATTACTCCAATAGTGCAAAGAATATCAGGTCGTGTGCATGTCATATATCTAAGACGTCCAACCAATCCCTTGAACAAAGTTTGATCTACATTTTCTTCACCATCAAACTCTGAAACTTGCACTCCACATTCCATGGGATTGCTCACGGGTTGGCAGTCCTCCATTGGGAACCTTTTGAGAACTCTTTTGCATAATGTTCTTGAGAAATAAAAATTCCTTCATTGACTTGCTTCACCTGAACTCCAAGATAACAATTCATAAGTCTAATGTCTGCAATCTCAAATTCTTGAGTCATTTTTTCCTTGAACTCTTTAAACCTCACTTCATTATTTTCTGTGAAGATGAGATCATCTACATACAAGCACACAAACATCGCATCACCATTTTTATAACATTTAGCATAAAGAGCATATTCATGAGGACATTTATTAACACCAGAATCTAAAAAATATTTGTCAATTATTTTATTCCATACTCTTGGTGCTTGCTTCAAGCCATAAAAAGCTTTCTTGAACACTTTATCTTCACTCCAATTCACAACATAACCATTTGGTTGTTTGACGTCCTCAAGAAATACATTAAGAAAAGCAGACTTTACATCTATCTGATAAATTTTCCATTTATTTTGAGTTGAGTCCACTTATTTTAAGTTGAGATTGGTATAAATAGTTTGATTGTCTTTAATCGAACAACGGGATCAAATTCTTAATCGTAGTCAAGTCCGACACGTTGACTACAACCTTTTTCCACCAATCTTGCCTTGTATTTTTCAACCTCTCCTTCGACATTTCTCTTTATTTTATAAACCAATTTAAGTACTCTAATTGCTTACTTTCCTCTAGGGAGAGATGTAAGCTCCTACATCTCATTTTTTTTGGATAGCTTTAATTTCATCATCCATTGCATCTCTCCATTTTTCTCAAGACAAGCTTCTTCAAAATCAACAGGTTCTTTGTCAGAGAATAAACAAAAAACATAAAAGTTCTCGATTACCCCGATTGATCCACATATATCCGTGAGATTCCTAAAGTGTGGTGCCCTTTCACTTGAGTCTCCTTCAGATGAAGAAGGTTCTTCATTTTCTGAAATTTGTCTTGGTGTTGATGGAGGAGTACTAACTTTATGTTGTGGAGATTTTGGTTCGATTTGCTCACCTTCTTGAAAATAGGGAAAAATCATAATTTTCATAAAATTCAACATCTCTACTCAAAACAAGTTTTGTTGTAGATGGATTATAAATCTTATAACCTTTAGAACTTGCATCATAACCAAAAAACACATACCTTTCACTCTTATAGTCCAATTTGACCTTTTTTGGTCGGGAACATGAGCATATGCAATATATCCAAACACACGTAAGTGTGAAACAATTGGTTTTTGCCACTCCATGCTTCTTGGGGTGTTGCATTTTTTATATTTTTTGTTGGACTTCTGTTTGATAAATAAATTGCACAAGCAACAGCTTCCGCCCAAAATTCTGTAGGGATACATTTAGATTTCAACATGCTTCTAGCAATATTAAGAATTGACCTATTTTTCCTTTTGTTACAACTAAAAGTGTAGAAACCGGATCAGTTTTTTGCCAATTTGGGCAACAAAACGTTGTCCAAATCAAGATCAAGATGGATCATTGGATTCGTCTCGTCGAGCTCTTGAATTTAGACATAAGGTTTGTCAAAATCCGATTTCATATGAATGAGTTATCATTGATTTACTTGAGAAATATATAAGGATAACTACAACGGGTAGTTTCTAATTAGTACCATATTGGCTAAATAAGGAAAGTTTTACATCTTTAATTAGACTATTCCCATATACTAATAATAGGTTCTTTAAGACGATGGGCCGCTTGGCGTGGTTTGCACCACACATCGCGCACGCGCGTGGCGTGGTCGTAAAGGCCGCATTGGGCGCTTTAGAGGCGCCCGCACGCACTTTGCACTTTGCATCGTCACTAGGA
>BEHA01050087.1:193384-243194 GCA_002897215.1 Eschscholzia californica subsp. californica
AAAGCAGTATGTGCTAAAAAGTACAGAAGATGAAGAACATAAACAACTTTCAGATATCGATGTAGAAAGAGAAGAAGAATGTGGGATTTGCATGGAGATGAACACCAAGGTTGTGTTGCCCAACTGTAACCACGTTTTGTGCATGAAATGTTACAATGAATGGTACCTCCTTGCTTTCATCTCTCTCTTTCTGTCTCACGAACATATAAACACGTTATTACTCGTAGAAGACTGAAAGAATCAATAATAATTCAATTACTTGTTTCAGGAGTTCAAGATCACAATCATGCCTGCCGTGACCATTTGAAGAGGGTAAATTCAAATGATCTTTGGGGTTTTCACCGACAGAACTTTGAGCCTGTGGCCTACAACAGTTTGTCCGGGTGCTTTTAGCCCCACCCAATCTAAGAAGGCTTTTTTTTACATAGGCGCCTCTTTTAGCTTCAAGTCCATTCGAGTACACTGTAATTAGGAGTTTGATTTAAAAGTTTGGTTCATAAATGTCTTTGGTCCATTTGGAAATACTTTTGGAAATGAGGATTGATATGTTGAGATTTTTGGTAATGTTTTATTCAGTTTTTATCGTTGTGTAAGTTACTTAAACACGTTATTAGTTTACAAAAATAATTTAGGTACAACCAAGAAGGATATAATGAGACTAAGGTTGTGTTTGATAGGAGGTTTCTTAGAGAAAATAGAAATATTTTCTCCATATTTTATCTTTTTCTTGTGTTTGGTAAGTCATTTAGGGAAAGAGAAAGTGGGTATCAGTATCAGGTGACCCATTTTTCCCCATTTTCCCCAAAATAAGGGGAATTTGTTGCCCTCCACCTAGAGGAGTAAGACTTTCTCCTTCTGGTGAAAAAAAAAGTATCTCTCTACTCTTTCTTCCTCTACATTCACTGTTTGGCTCAATCTCCCCCACTCCTTTTCTTGTTCTCTCAACACAAGAGAGATAGTGAGAGTGTGTGAAGTGGTCGGTGGTCAGAAATGATGGTGGTGATGGGCGAAAATGGTGGTGGTGGCCGGAACTTGTGGAGGTGGAAAGAGAAAAGATGAAGATTAGGGGCAATTTCGGATCAAGTAAGTTTTTGAGCTAAAAGATACATATGCCTCCTAAGTCAATATTGATTGACCAAGTCTTAGATTTTCCTTTATGCCCTAAACCCACGGCCTTGGAGACAATATCAGACTTAACTTTCAACATCAAATTTAAATAAGGCCATTCTAGTCAAGCTTACACACGCTCCTTAACTTTTGAGATACCATAATCAAAGATGTAAGGTAAAAAATTTCATTTTAAATTGAGTTCAAGAGTCATTACAGATCATAGATACATATAGAAATAATATATCAAGATTCGTGAACTGAATAAGCATTATAAGTACTTCTTCCTATTCTGTTTCCCAATTGTAACCACATTTTGGCATGAAATGTTACAGTTATCGGTCTCTCCCTACTTGAAATAAATGTATAGCTTCAGTATGTTTCCATGGAGGTTTGTGGGTTGCTTCAACTTATGAACTTAACAAATGAAAATGAAGTTCATTTGACCCCATTGAGGGTTACCATCCTTGACTTGGTTAAAAATTACTCCTTGTTACATTAGCTTATTATATTGAACTTTATACACAAGCTCTAGTGTCATCTTAATGTTTGATGATGATATTAAGTCCTTCGGGAAGTTAACTTGCATCAACAACAAAATTTTTGTTTAGCTATGTCAACCCATGAAAGGAAAGCTAGTATACAATAATTCTTTGGTAAATGATTTGACTAATTTTAAAATTAACCGCTAAATCTTTCGGGTGTGTCGTTTTTTACTTACCTTGAGTGTTATTTACTTGCAGTTGTTATTTTCCCCTCTTTATTACAACTGCAAGGAGGTATGACTGATATGGAAGAGAAGAAGCAGAGCAGTATGTGCTAAAAAGTACAGAAGATGAAGAACATAAACAACTTTCAGATATCGATGTAGAAAGAGAAGAAGAATGTGGGATTTGCATGGAGATAAACACCAAGGTTGTGTTGCCCAACTGTAACCACGTTTTGTGCATGAAATGTTACATTGAATGGTACCTCCTCCTTACTTTGATCTCTCTCTCTCTTTCTGTCTCAAAAACAAACATAAACACGTTATTACTCGCAGAAGACTGAAAGAATCAATAATAATTCAATTACTTGTTTCAGGAGTTCAAGATCACAATCATGCCTGCCGTGACCATTTGAAGAGGGTAAATTCAAATGATCTTTGGGTTTTCACCGACAGAATTTTGAGCCGGTGGCCTACAACAGTTTGTCCGGGTGCTTTTAGCCGCACCCAATCTAAGAAGGCTTTTTTTACATACGCGCCTCTTTTAGCTTGAAGTCCATTCGAGTACACTGTAATTAGGAGTTTGATTTAAAAGTTTGGTTCATAAATGTCTTTGGTCCATTTGGAAATACTTTTGGAAATGAGGATTGATATGGTGAGATTTCTGGTAATGTTCTATTCAGTTTTTACTGTTGTGTAAGTTACTTAAACACGTTATTAGTTTACAAAAATAATTTAGGTAAAATCAAGAAGGATATAATTAGACTAAGGTTGTGTTTGATAGGAGGTTTCTTAGAGAAAATAGAAATATTTTCTCCATATTTTATCTTTTTCTTGTGTTTGGTAAGTCATTTAGGGAAAGAGAAAGTGGGTATCAGTATCAGGTGACCCATTTTTCCCCATTTTCCCCAAAATAAGGGGAATTTGTTGCCCTCCACCTAGAGGAGTAAGACTTTCTCCTTCTGGTGAAAAAAAAGTATCTCTCTACTCTTTCTTCCTCTACATTCACTGTTTGGCTCAATCTCCCCCACTCCTTTTCTTGTTCTCTCAAACCACTGTACGAGAGAGAGTAAATTTTTTTTGAAAAAGCTTCATCTTCCAAGCCCATATTTCAAGCTTCACTCATAACTCTCTCTCTCTTGTTAACTTGTTTGTGGAAAAAGCAAAAGTAAATCAGATCCAGATATCAATTGGGTGGCTTAGAGAGTAAGGGAGAACCAAGACTGGGAGCTTCTCTTTCACCATCTACACCCAACCTTTCTCCACTCATGTGTTGAGAGGAATAGAGGATTTATTAGCAAATGTTTGAATTAATGTGGAGGTACTTTCAGCAATGTTTCAGTGACCAATATTATATCTTGTTGTCTACTGTTCTGACTTTAGATTAG
Organism: Eschscholzia californica subsp. californica; assembly: GCA_002897215.1. Taxonomy (NCBI): domain Eukaryota; kingdom Viridiplantae; phylum Streptophyta; class Magnoliopsida; order Ranunculales; family Papaveraceae; genus Eschscholzia; species Eschscholzia californica. The sequence goes on from BEHA01050087.1 coordinate 196,586, forward strand.
AAGCATCCGATTTGACTTTAGATTAGAAGCATTATGAACATCAATTCATTAGCTTTACAAGGACTCTCCAAGTTCAACTTAAGTTAGTTTTTATCTATGTGGAAGGAGTGGTTTCTATAGTACTCCTAGTAAATAATAAGTATACTGTACAGAGGAAAAACATAACTTAGCTAAATCCCGTGTTCATTCTACAACAAAACACAAAAAAATCTCATGTTCCTACTTAGAATATTTACATTTGTTATTACTCAAACGGTAGAAAATAGAAAAACTAGAAAACTAATTCTTTTCCCCTTTACGAATCAAACGGTAGAAAATATGAAAATATTTTTGAAGCAAATGTTTCTCAAAGTAAATTTTTCTCGGAGTAAATATTTTTATATTTTTTTTCTTTTCCCCAAATTGCTACCAAACACAACCTAGGTTAATTAAAATTAATATTTGAAGAGAAATTTTAAAGGCTTCCTATAAGTGCTAAAAGTGCCTTTAAAAGTCTCCATGAAAGAAATCCCTTCCCTTTAGGCCTTTATACATTTGAATCACTTTTAGAGCTTTCCTATCATCTTTAAGAGCTGAATCAGTTTAACTCCTTGATGAAATCTCAACCATCATTGTTTTAGTTTTCTCCAACTTCTCACCATATAACTTACCAAATGATAAGTAATAAATTTATATTAAAAAATTAGAATAAGTGTGCAAACATAATTTTTTAAGAAAAGTTCTCCAACTTCTCAAAAGGTATAACTTATCCAAGAATAACTTATGTACATTTAATAGGCGTAAAATCTTAGTATAAATAGTTAAGATTACATGCATTATGCATGCATGTTCCCGCCATATTTGTGAAAAAAAAATCTTTGGTGATTCTGCTTTAGTCCCCAGTTTGTGACCAATAAATTGTCTTGGTCCATAAGTGTCTGCTAGTTCGTTTTGAACCTAAAGGTTAAAAATTCTAATTTCTCGACAAATACCATTAGGGATTAAAACGAGATTAATTCCCAAAAGGCCGCGGCTTTGGGGAATAAAGAAAATTCTCCGGGGAATAAAGACTTTTCTTGAAACTAGTCAAATAAGTTTGACTTTTATGTTTTTTTTATTGTTAAGGGACTTCTAATTTTTGGGAGTTCTCCTCCATCTCATCAACTCTCTCTACCACCTCATCTCCACGCCATCTCATCATCTTCTCCGGTGAAGGTCGCCGGCCGGCGACCTTCAAACATAAAACAAAATTTTTTTTTCTCTCTCCTCTCTCTCAAAATTTTTTTTTTCCTTCCTCTCTCTCTCTCTCTAGAACAGATCTAGAGAGAGAGAGAGAGTAGATCTTCACGAACAAATCTAGGTCTGTTCGTGATCTTCACGAGCAGACCTAGATCTGTTCGTGATCTTCACGAGCAGACCTAGATCTGTTCGTGAAGATTCACGAACAAATCTACTCTCTCTAGATCTGTTCTAGAGAGAGAGAGGAAAGAAAAAAATTGAGAGGGAGGAGAGAGAAAAAAAATTTAATTAAATTTTTTTTTTTTAATGTTTGAAGGTCGCCGGCCGGAAAATTGGCCAGCCGGCGACCTTCGTCGGAGAAGATGATGAGGTGGCGAGAAGATGAAGTGGCAGAGAGAATAGATGAGATGGAAGAGAACTTTTATAAAAATGTATTTTGTATTCCCCATAAAAATTTATTCCCCGGAGAACTTTCAAAAAAATCTGGATTCCCTCGAGGATTTATTCCCTTGAGAATTTTCTTTATTCCCCAAAGCCGCGACCTTCCCAAAAACATCTAAATCCACCTCATCTCTTCTTTCCTCAACCATCTTCTTACCTCTCTCTTCCACTTCATCTCTCCCTCTTGCCACCTCACCCTCTTCTTCGATTAAAGTCGTCGTCCGATCACTTTTTCAAACTCTTCTTTTTTTTTTTTCTCTCTCTATAGGTTCCCCTTTGTCGGCAAGAACTTCGACGAATGCGAAACCTCCGACTTCACGAATGGTTTCCAGAGGCGATAGGCGAAGGGTTTCCTGGTCGAAAACCACATTTTGTACGTGAAAGTTTACGGTAAATGGTACCTTCTCCTTCCTTTTATCTCTCTAAATAAAAGCGAACATATAAACACGTTATTACTCGTGAAAAGCTAAAGAACCAAGGAAAATTAGATTACTTGTTTCAGGAGTTCAGGATCAAAATCATGCCCTTTCCGCTGTGACATCTTGAAGAGAGTAAATTCGAGTGACCTTTGGGTTTTCGTTGTCAACAGAGACATAGTCAACATCTGAGAAGGCTTTTTGTATACATATATAAGTTACCTGTGATCATCCCCAACTCCATTTTCCATGACTATGACCTTGTAAAGTAACTGTCTTATGATCTGACTGATGGTTCATTTTTCGCCATCCACCTACATGTACTCATGTGGTTGGAATTTTGTAAAAGGGTCATGCTAGCCAAGTATACACATGTGTTCCTTAACTTCTGAGTTGTGAGATAACATAATCAAAGATGGTGGTGAATTTTTTTTTTTTTTTGAAAACAAACATAACATCTATTAGATAGCAATATCAGTTACATGGATGTTATGAAGCAAAAGAGAGCAGTTAGGATAACATTCGGTAGTCACAATACCATTTTTCCTAGTGCTACAAGCGAGAGAGTTCGCTTTGGCATTTGCTTTCCTATTTACATAAGTGAACTTAATACAATCAGAAGAGGAGATTAGCATTTTAATGCTCTTCATGACATGCTTGGCCGTCCAGTGGATAGAGTTTGTACTGTCATTCAAAAAATTTGCAACATTTGAAGAATCTCCTTCCAAAATGAGTTTCCTAGCTCCATGATTAACAGCCCATTGAGCTCCAAATAGGGCTGCCTTTCCTTCTCCTTCATCTACTGACCTGGAGGTGGTGATGATGGATTCTTTGATTTCTGAGTTTCCTGTGTGATCAGATACAATAAAAGCAAGAGAAGAAGATAAGGTTTGAGCCATAAAAGATACATCATAATTTATTTTTATGAAGTCATTTGGGGGTGGAGTCCATTGGTTCATTTGAGGAAGAGGGCCTGCACAGTTGGAGCTCATCAAATGAGCCTGATGAGTGATATAACTTTGGATGGTATGTATCAGATTAGGTGTGTTCAAAAGAGCTCCATTGAAGACCATGTTACATCTGTGCTTCCAAGTGTGCCACATTATAATTGCAGCAAGTTCTATTTGTTTAAGTTGAGAATCTTCATCAGCCTCAGAAGTAAGATTGTATATGTGTGAAAACCAATCAGAGAAGTTGGATATAGATGCAGCATTGATATTAATCTTGGTGAGAGAACTTATCACTTCTCTGACCACAGGACAAGCTTGCAGGAAGTGGTGTTGAGTTTCCTCCTCCGAGTAACACAGGGGACAGATAGAAGATATGTGTGGAATATATCTGGAGATCTTAAAGTTTAGGGGAAGTATGTCATGAGCAAGCTTCCAGCAGAAAATCTGAATTCTAGGGTGCAGATTAAGCTTCCAGAACTGTTTCCAATATTTGAAGGGTAAAGGAGTGGAGTTCTGATGGATAAGATGTTTATATAAAGATGAGACAGAGAAGCTACCTGACTGAGATAAAATCCATTTTTGAGTATCATGGTGTGACTTAAGAGGGATGGATAGGATTCTATTTTGAATGTCTGGGGAGAAGAGAAGGGATATGTAGGATTGGTTTCAAGTACTATCTTCCTGAATGAGCTGAGAGACAGTGGATAATCTAGGTTGAGAAGAAGGTAAACCTAACTTTCCAATTCCTGGTATCCAAGAGTCCTCTCAAATGTTAATATTAGTACCATCTCCTATATCCCAAATAATGTTAGAGTCCACCAGATGTTGATTATTGTTTATAGATTTCCATAACCAAGAGGAGGAGGATGAATTCCCTCTGAGTTGAGATGAGTACTTGGCTTTTAGATGTTTAACCCAGAATGTTGAAGGTTTAGTTCTGAAGATCCAATTCAACTTGCTTCAAAGAGACAAGTTGTCTTTTTGAGTGTTTCTAAACCCCAGACCTCCCTTAGATTTAGGAAGACAAATAGAATTCCAGTTCTTGAAGTAGATTTTCTTTTTGTTGTTGGTGTTTCCCCACCAGAAATCCCTCTGCAGGGAAGTAATGGTTTTCTTGATCTTACAAGGAAGGTAAAAAATTGCCATCTGGTATCTTGGGGCAGCAGCTAGAGAAGATTTAATCAGTTCTCCTCTTCCTGCCTGAGATAATAGGTTTCTTTTCCATATGCTAAGCTTGCTATGCAGCTTGTCAATGAGGGGGATAAAAGGTTTAACTTTAGATTAGCCAAAGAAAATATGAGTACCCAGGTAAGGATCATCTTTATTGATGGGTCTGACTTTGAGAATTCTAGAGATGATCTTACAATGTTTGTGGTGGGCATTAGCACTGAAGAATATACCACTTTTATGAAAATTTATCATCTGCCCAGAGACTTCACTAAAATGCTCAAGAATGCCAGATGGCAATTTTTGACCTGATCCAAGACATCTTGAGTAAAGACTATCCTACAAAATCCATCCATCTTTACGTTAATATCTAAATTACCATGGGATAAAATGTTGGAGATAACTGTTTCACCAAGATCCAATCTCAAGAATTTAGAGGCTTAGTGAGTGGGTGTCCAACCTTGTACAGCCATCCCACCCCTCATATGATACTACCTTTTTTTACTTCGTTATCTCTTTGTTTGCCTCATCAATCACAAAATTCAATACAAAAATGACATGGCAAAGTTAAAAATAGACCAAATCCAAAGTAAACGAGAAGTAAGGACTCTCATTTACAACGAAAAAATTGATAAAAGTATTCACAGAAAATGACATGCCAAAGTTAAGAAACATCTGTTTAAAGATAAAAGTATTCACAGAAAATAAAATTACATATAACTTTAGTAATGGTTGAATTAATCAAAGATGGGAAAACTCATTTTATCAATCTGTATCATTTGTCCATCTCTTATTCAAATATGTACTAGAACATATAATAGACCATAAGAAAACCCCTTCTTTCATTCTTCATTTATCTACTGGAAATTATAATCGATTTAGTATATGATTCAGTCTTCTTTACATTTCAATACAATGTACTTTTCGGGCTGAAAATCTTGGTTATATGTGTCACTACAACTAAAAGTTACTCAGAACCAATCATCATGCTTCCATTATCCTATCAATTTTCTCCAACATCTCAAAGTTTGGTGGCAAATTATTGAAGTTTATACTATCCTATTATAAAAGACCACATAATCTTTGAATTCACAACTAGAGCAGTCTACCAAACACATTTTAAGGCATGAAAATTTACTATAACTAGTAAAGTAGACATGCGTTATGCATGCTTCCACGATATTTGTGAAAACAAAATGTCTCTAGAAACCTCCTAGAGACTTATTCTAGCAAGAGAGAATGTAATTCATGTTTGGGTACCTGTAACAAAAAATATAAGTACTTTTACTTGTATTAGAAGTACTTTTGCTATAAAAAAAAGTAAAAAAAATATCAAAAACATATTTGGCAAAAATGTTAATTATAAGTAAAAAGTCTTAAAGTTAGTTTGGTAATCTAATTTGCATTTCTGTTTTTACTGTTGTTTTTCTCACGGAGATATTTGATTTTAATAGAATTTATTTATTGATTTTAACAGAGGTCGACAAATAATAAATAATCGTAACGTGAAATTCATGCATACATTCAACATAAGTTACTTCATTTTAAAGTCAACAACTAAAAATTTAAACTTTAAAAGAAAGTCATAGGTCATCAGAAAGATCTCAGACGACCCACCAAAGCACGAAAGTCGATGGATCTTTGAAACCGTTTGAATCATAACATTATTGGGCACTGGAATAATAAATAATTCAAGATTTGATATGCTCTCTAAGATATTACAACAGTATTGGGAACTGGAACAATAAATCATTCAAGATTTGATATTGTAGCGCCCCACATCCCAAATCTCAAGCTAACCGCCTTGAAATCGAAGATTTAAGACCTTCAAACTGGATCCACGAGCAACACCTACCATGAGTGCACAATCAAAAGGTGGGTTAAAACCCAACTGCAGTAGATTTCCTCAAACCTAAGTCTCGGGTAGGCAAGCTCAATCCCCAATGAGCATTGCATTCATATTCATTACTGGCATTATCTGAAATTTAACGGTGAATACGAACATAATATATCAGATTTATCCAATCCCTCTCGAAACTAATAATTTATGTCATTTGATTAATTATTAGGTTTTTAGGTTCTCGTATTTTAGTCTAATACTAACCTTGATAATGCAACAATCTTTCCTCCTTTTTCCAGCAGATATAAAATATAATGCCTTTAACTAAGTTAAACCTTTATAGCACCAAACTTGAAATATACGTCGACAAACATATTATGTCAAAAGACACAATCATCAAGCCCTTGTTCAGGTATCTCAGACCAATACACAACAAACATTAACCCTGATCAAGAATGACAAACAAGTTCACCAAACAATTCAAGTTAACAACACATGACAAGTTGGAGTACATGATGCGCACAGTAGATCCTCACGTGGATCGCAACCTCAAACATGCAAATAACAATAATAGTTAACAATCATAGACCCACCACTAGAAGGTATCTACCTAGAAGATACATTGCCTAAAGAACAGAAACCATGTGAATTATCTTAATAAATTCGTCCATTGGAGACTGTCTTGACACCCTACACAAAAACTATCATAACTCTCCATTCCGAACTCTGATTAACGCGTTTGAACTACTAGAAAGTAGACAAAAATACCTTTCCAATCATATAAGAATCATGACAAGATTCATCATATATCAATACCAGATTCAATTTTAATATAGACTTACGTACAGTAGAGACTGTTCTGACGCCTTGTACGAAAACAACCATAACTCGTCACTCGAAACTCGGATCAATAAACTTTTTGAAAAGACACCTTTCCAACCATATAAGAATCACGACGAGATTCATCATATATCAATACCAGATTCAATTTTAATATAGACCTACGTACAGTAGAGACTGTTCTGATACCTTGTACGAAAACAGTCATAACTCCTCACACAAAACTCGGATTAATAAAACGTTTGAACTACTAGAAAGTAGACAAAGACACCTTTCCAACCATATAAGAATCACGACGAGATTCATCATATATCAATACCAGATTCAATTTTAATATAGACCTACGTACATTAGAGACTGTTCTGACACCTTGTACGAAAACAGTCATAACTCCTCGCTCGAAACTCGGATTAATAAACCGTTGAACTGATAGAAAGTAGACAAAGACACCTTTCCAACGATATAAAAATCACGACGAGATTCATCATAGATCAATACCAAATTCAAGTTTAATCTAGATCGAAGTACTGTTCTCTATAGATGTTTTATGGGATTCTAGATAAAACTAATGTCTAAACCATTTAATCGTTCTTTAGTGTGATTAACAATTCTAAACCTATCATGCAATAAATTGAAAGAGCCTACAAAAAAATTATGAGATATGAAATCTACCTCTTTTCGACTTAGATGACTTCAAGACCACAATCATCATGCCTTGTTCTCTCTCTAGAGAACTCTATCTCTATCTCTTTTCTTCTTTATTCATCCTTCCTTCACTAAGGAGTGTCTGCACCGTCTCTCTTCTATATGTTTTCTTCAAAAGTGAAAAGAATTAGGGTTTTTAACCCACTAGTATTTAATCAAAATAAAACTGACCTAGACTTTTGTTATTTTCACCCAATTTGATATATAAAAAAATAGGGCATATTACAGATATTTTCTCTATGAATGAGATAAATGCATATAACAATAGCGCCCAAAAGCAATAAATGATTCAAGATTTGATATGTTCCCCGTGAATGAGATAATTACATGATACAATGGCGGATGCAACTTCCAGAGAATTAAATTTAAATAAGGCCACATCCTAGTTACGCGTGCATCCCTGGTATGCGTGCACATATGTTCCTTAAATTTTGAGATGCCATAATCAAAGATGTAAGGTAAAAATCGAAGTTTCTTTTTAAATTCTTCAAGAGTTCGTTACAAAGCACGGATACATAAAGAGATAATATATCAAAATTCTTGAATTGAATTAGCATAAGTACTTTAAAGGTCACATAGCAGCCCTTCAAAAACTATCCTAAGGTTGTGTTTCTCAACTGTAACCACATTTTGTGCATAAAATGTAACAGTAAATGGTACCTCTTTAATTAAAATAAATGTATAGCTCGAGTCTGTTTAGGTGGAGGTTTATGGGTCGCCTTAGTTCTGACCAATGGAATATTTTGGAGGTTCGAGTGGTACTGACTGCCGATCGAGGAGGGAGGTTGTAGATATGGAAGAAGGCCCAGTGTGGTATTGAGGTAATGGTGGTTGAGTGCTTGTAGTAGACGTGCGAACTGTCAAAAGTAGGGTATGGAGCATGGTGGTTAGGTGGGAGATTTTGGGAAAGCAGAAGTGTACAGTAAAGCTGCTTGCTCAAGAGTCAAGACAGCTTCTCTTTGACAAACACTCGAATAATTGATATCAATACATCGCTGCAAAAATGAAGTTGGATCGCCTTCAAAGTAGGAAACAACTAATACTGAAACTTTCTCGATTACAAATATGGGCTTCGAATATACGGTCGATTTGGCTTTCTGTCTTTCAGTGGAAGAACCTTCAAGGCCACATAAGTTCCTTGTCTACTTTGAGAAATAACAAGAAAAAATACTTGGATGAGTCTTGTGAATGCTGATAGAGAAAGATTGATAGAGATAGAGATAAAGAAATACACGAACCTTGAACTTTCTATACAAAAGTTTAGTGAAAAAACCTTCTACGACATCGAGCAGAGCCAAGCTCCTCGTACTCGGCTTTTGTAACACATGTTGAGTCAAAATCAGGGCTAGATGCCAATAGTGATCCCCCTCTCCATACACCCAAGATTGGACTACAGAAAGTAATAAACGAAACATGAGAATTTGTAACAAAGGATTGTGATAACTAATTGTTTAGTCATTTGAGGGAAGAAATATTACTCTTCCTGCGTAATTATCTTGACTTGGTAGTCGTCAGGTATGAGAGGGCGGAGGTCTTTTTCTCTGCAAGTAAGAATCACAATGAAGTAAAGAGATGGTACAAATACTACCTTTTCTTAGCTATTGTTACATTTGTTTACATTCCAGAAACAGCGTACTGTTGAACAATTCCAAGCTAGAAAGGAAAACATAGTCTAAAAATAATGTCACAATATCACCAAGTTGTTGCCGAGAGATAGATAACTTACAGTCTTTCACCAAATCGAGGAAACAATGTACTTCCACCCGTCAAGATAATGCTATCAACACCCAAAAACTAGAATGAGTATTTCCATTTCCAGATGATAACTATAACTAGAGAAACAGATAAAAGTCCACTGTGGTGAATATGCACCTTTCATAGAGTACTGGATGTAGATAAGGATGGCAGGAATTAACAGCTCTAACAATGCACTCTGCTAGTCCGGCCTGATTCATTCCTACAATGGATTTAACAGATAAACGTTTAGTACATCCTGCCCCAGTTTCGTAGCCTACTACTAAACAAGAGTTGACTATGTTATGTAAATTATACGTTTATACAGCATTACAGTATCAGAGTATCTATATGAGCGGCCCGAATAACGATGGGGAGATGAGTCAACGCTAAGTGTTTATGATTAAAATTTTCTTACAAGGGGAGATGCCTCAATAAAGCAGCATTCAGATATATCTTGAAAGCAATATGGTTTAGAAGTAGAAATATATGAACATCTCCTATTCCACCGTCTCTAAGTACATACTCGATAGACGATAGGGGTTAACTTTGACAATGTGCTGATGTTTGATGTGGATGATTGGATGAGGACATCATCTCAATTCTTAACAACGAAATTGATATATTTCAACTCGTAGATACGATGTTCTAGGAACATGCCATTTCTAGAGCTTGAATGCTTTTATGCATTTGATAAACCCTCTAGACTGTAACGGAAACACCTTCAGTTCTTTGAAAAGTGCAAAACAGTCATGATAACTACCAAATATTAGAGAACAATGAGATGGAATAACAGAGGATTTTGTTGTATATAAGGCTGCAACCATTTCAAAGCAATATTAGGTTGTCATAAATTGAAATAATAGATCCTATAAAGAAACATAATACACACCCAAATCAGCCGGACGAAAAATCATCTCAGGAACAAGGAACCTTTCGTTAGTCAGCTGAATCTCCTGTGTAGAAGAAAAAGAAAAAAATAATAAGATGGAAAGTTATATGCAAGACAATCACTAAAAATACGGAATAGAACGGTACATTTTGTGTCAAATCAATTTTCTTCCTGTCTTCACGTTTTTCTCTATTAGGAAGATCCACTTCTTCGTTTGTTTGTAGTGGCACCCCTTCGGAAAGAGCTAGGTATCTCTTTGCTTCATCTACGTCTTTTACAAAACCCTTTGTGTGTTCAATACCATCAGGAAGGACATATGAGCACCTCAACATATTGTTGTTTCCTCGAACCCTACAAACAAATTTATTGAAGATAGAGTTAACTTAAGTAAAATCTTGTCTTGGAGAAAATGCTATAAATCCCGAAGAGGCTAAAGGCTACAAATTTCACATTCAATAAAGACTTGGAAAGAATATCCCGCGAATAAGCAAGCAGACCATTCACCAGGCCTCCACAGAAGGAATTTCAATCAGATGAGATATAATGGTATAACAGAAAGAGATGTCACTTCAACGGTACAACTTGAGATTCTTATGTATATCTCTATGTACTTGCACGAAATTGTGTATCGCGAAATTGTGTAGGCCCATGAATTTATTAATCTAGCTTACTTCATTTTTGCATAATTTTACAAAGGAGGCCCAAAAGTAAAAAAAATTATGAGTAAAATCGAGACCTCAACTAAGACAAGAAAGTCTATGTTTATGGCCATGCTCTCATTTTGAAATTTCTTATGTTGTCGTATCTGGCACCTAAGTCCTGTGTCGGATGTCAATACTGATACAAGAGTAAATGTTACACAGAAAGAAAGCTATGCACCCCGCATATGTATACTGAGTTACATATCTACGAGGAGATTCAGATTCAGTACTTGATGGTCGCAGTATCTAAGAAACTATGCAATCCGATCTTACAAGTCAATGGCAATACAATTGCTCCCATCAATTCACTTTCTTTTACCAAAAGTTGCAGTCCAACGGTCTTCATTTCTAGGTCTTCCCTTTTGGGATCCCTTCAGACGTTTCAACAACTGATTGGAACAAGCCATGTAAGTGTTGGGTCATATTAGTATTATTTACTGAAATACTACATTAAAACTCACCCATGTATAACCCAAACATACTGCATCCATAATCAGACCTTCCTACTAAACCTAAAATAGTTTGGGCATCTTTGATATGCAGGAATTGAACATTTGATTTGACTAAAGGAAAAAACAGAACTGTACAATGTGCTAGTATCTAAGAAATCATATACTGTATATATAGCACCTAATCTATCATTTAATATGTGCCCCAAAATCATGGGTTTTCAGTCAATGAAATGAAAATTAGTAGAAGCCATAAGGTTAAAATTGAGTAAATTTGTACCTGGCAAGCTGAAGATCACGAGGGACATCAAGAGAGACAAAACAAAGCTTCTCCTTGACATCATCCATAAGAAAAGTTTCATCCATAACATTAATTGATCTATAAGAAACAAGTTCCTTAAGATAATTAGTAAGAGCTTTACCACCAAGATCAAGTCTTTTAACACCATAATTAATGGTGAAATTCTGAAGAACAGGAGAAGCATGAGTAAAAGAAAAGCCACAATCAACAACTAAACTACACTGAGATTTTGATAAAAGTCCATCAGGACGATGACTAGCTTCATAAAGATGAACTAAAGAAGGAGAATCAGCAACATAAAGAGATTGAAATCCAAAATCTTCGAAAATTAATTCATCAATTGAACGTTGAATAGAAGGGAGATTAAAGAGGGGTTCAACTAAGAGAAGAGAGGAGGCAGTAGGATCAATATGGAGGAGAGAACGGAAGATTCGATCCCAAATTTCTTTTTGAAGGTCTGGGTTTATAAGGTAACCACGATCGAAAGGGCGACGGACTGAAACTGAAGTTAAGTCTTCACAGGATTGGAGTTGATCGGCAATCAGCCATTTCTTGGAAGAGGTGGAGGAAGGACGACCAAGGCAGTTGGGAACTACTACTGAAGGGTCTCTTTCTCCGGCCATTCCGGCTTTGCAGAGACCAGCGCCATTGTCGAGTACCACTATGTTAGACATAGGAGAGAGAGAAGAGTCTCTTCTTTCCCTCCTTGTTTGAGAAGTAATTGAGTCAATCCAGTCTCGATCAACTATCTTCGGCCAAGAACTGTGAGCAAGTTAACCTGAAAAGGACGCATCAAAACTCAAAAGAATTAGAAACATGGGCGTCGAAACAGCTCGTATGTGGTGTTATTGATCTTGAAACATGAGTAAAGGCTTCCCTTAAAAATCAAACACCTAGCTACTGTTATCTTCCCTAAAGGAATAGAAGAAAAGATTCAGAAAGTTCATTTCTTTAGCCTTCCAGATAATAGGTCTTCAAAAAAAGAAGCTAGTTATCTTCTTCTTCTTCTTCTCAATTAAAACCTAAACCCCCTATGGTTAAACTCTTTGTTCTTAAGTGAAGTTTATACATACTATACCTTAATTGGTGTTAGTTTACTCTTTGGATTAGAAAGATGATTATAATCAATAATATATGCAATTACTTAACAAATCATACTATCATTCAGAAATGAACAACCAACATAAATTTCTCACTTTATATGCAGGCCCTTGCACAAAGAATCAGTAATGCAAATTCACTCTGAAGAACATTAAACCCCCAAAAACCCAAAGACATAGAAAATACCTTCGGTGGAAGACAAGTTAGGGCAAATCTGCTTCCAAATCCCAAATCCTCTTTCTCTCTCTCTACTTTGGTGGACAACCATTGTTAGGGCAAAGAGCTATAAGGTGGGTGGTATTTTAAATCTTCGTTCAGGAAAGAAAGCTTTGCACCAGCAGCAGTAAAGAGAGGCCGGCTGTGGAACGGGTGTTCGGGTTCGGGCACTATCATTTCTGAATCGGACTGGACCAGTAGACGTCATCGGGTAAATTGGGCCGAGCGTGGGCTGGGAAATAGGCGTTCGGGTTCAGACCCTATCATTTCGGCGACCTTCAACAAGAAAAAATCATTTCTGAATCGCATTGGACATGCTCACAAATTATTGGACCAGTAAAGGTCATCGGGTAAATTCGGCCGAGCATGGGTTGGGAAACAGACTTTCGGGTTCAGACACTATCATTTCTTAATCGCCCTTCAACAAAAAAAAAGAATCATTTCTGAATAGGACTGGACGGGCTCACAAATTATTAGACCAGTAGAGGTCATCAGGTATATTGAGTTGTGCGTGGGTTGAGAAACAGGCGTTTGGATTCAGACACTATCATTTCTGATCAGGCTCACGAATTATTGGACCAATAGAGGTTATCGTGTAGATAGGTCCGGGCAAATTATTGTAACGACTTGTTGCAAAAGCCGTCAACCGCCATAATACAATTTTTTAAAGGCTTTAGCCATACTTATGGTATAAATGTGACTATTTGTAGCAAGATTCTTTCCAAAAGTCGTTATACAAATACTACATTTACAAAGGCTTAGTCATTCGTTATAAAAACTCAGCATAGTGTTCTTTTTTTTTAATATTGACTATAATAATAATTACAAAGGCATTGATACATTGATGCGATGTGGTAATCACAATAACTGCCGAAATACTACTGGCGTAGAGGACGAGGAAATTAAATTGCCTAAAACCGACGAATTAAATGGCCTAAAACCCACAAAAACTACTTTTATTTATACCCAAATTCAATATTCTTAGATTTGCACTTCCGTAGAATCGAAGCTGGGACATCTGCATTGCGGAGTGTATGCACTTACCAAGTGGGCTACCAGTTGTTGGCAATTCCGTATACTATTGGACTGCATCATTCTGTTAAATGCCATCAATTTAAGTTTAAGGAAATCTTTGATCGATTACGATTTGTCTCAGTAATCTTCGTAAACAAACAATTGGATTTAATGTGATACAGATTAGGATATTTTACACACTTTTGAAGCCAAGTAATTAACTTAATTGTCGAAACTTACATTTGTTAAGATATATTCTAAGTGAAGTGGTCATGGGTTTTGTTAGTTAGGAATGATTTTTATTGTTTTATCTCTTGAAAAATGGAGTTTGGTTTCCACCAATTTTTGAGCCATAAGGAGAAAAATAATATTTTGAATTTGATATTAGACTCAACTATGATGGTTAGTGTTGAATTCCAATAGGGGAGCATAATTTTAAAAGGTCTTTGGTATAGAAAGAATAATTTTTAGCAAAGGCAATGCATTAGATAGGGAGAACATTCTTTTTAGAATAGGGAGAGATAAACAGTATAATCTAAAATATTCCAACTTTAAACTTTGGTCCATCCCCACAAACTATTAAACACGATGTAACTCGGAAAATATATATGCGAATTTACATAAAAGAAATTTCGCTTAGCATATAAAAAAATTCATGAATGAAAATAGTGAAATTTTCATCCAAAATAACTGAAAATTTAAATAAATTTCGTCCAGAGCGGATGAAAAATAGAACAATTTCAGCTGAATCAGCTGAAATTTATTGTTTTTCAGCGGACCCCGTCGAAATTTGTTGTCTTTTTTCAGCCGACCCGACCGAAATTTTTTGTCATTTTCGGTCGACCCAACTAAAAATCCTTTACGAAACAAAAACGACCTAAAACCCTAAAACGCCTGTTCAACCATAGAGGAAGACAAGAAAATGATTTTTCTTTACCTAATACATGTTCTCTTCATTATATATGTCTTTGTTTAAGTTAATATCTTCGTTTAAGTCGATGTTCTCGTTTAAAAGTCGATGGTTTCGTTTAAGTCGATGTCTCCGTTTAAGTCAAAGGACTCTTCGTTCTTGACGTAGGTTGCTTCCTTCTTCATTAATGGTGGTTCCTCATGCATGAGATCGTGAAACATAATTAAAAATTTGAAACTAAGACAATAGTGATGGTAAACTTTGCAAGTTTCTTAAAATTAATGGTGATGTCGATAATAGTGACGACATTTGGGTTGGTTGTTTATGTGAGAGAAAACTACAAGTGAATAGAATATTAAGTTTAGGCCAGCGCTTGGGGAAAGCTAAATAGTTTCCGGGGTGTGCAGACTTGGTCAAACATTGGTCAATTTTGTTTGACAATTTTATTTAGGGGGAAAGCAAAATACTTCTCCACCTCAGCTCACTCTCTCTCTCCACCTCACCTCTATCTTCTCCGATTAGGTCGCCGGTCGAAAAATTTTCCGGCCGGCGACCATAAAAAAAAAAAAAATTCACTCTCTCTCTCTAGAAACTCCGGTGAAGGGAAACCCCTTCGCAGGAGTTTCTAGAGAGAGAGAGAGTGAAATTTTTTTTTTTTCATGGTCGCCGGCCGGAAAATTTTCCGGCCGGCGACCTAATCGGAGAAGACAAAGAGGTGAGGTGGAGAGAGAGTGAGGTGAGGTGGAGATAGAGTGAGGTGGAGTGTTTTTTTTTATTTCCCCTTAAAATTTATTTTCCCGGAAAATTTCTAAAATTCTACATATTCCCTTCAAAATTTCACACCCCAGAAACTATTTAGCTTTCCCCAAAGCGCTGGCCTAAGTTTATTATTAATTTTTATCAAAGTCATTATATTTTAGCACTATTTAATAAATGAATCTTATAACGCACTCCTTAAACTAATTTGGTAAAGGAAGAGCAAATACATAATTAAATTTACTTTTTAAGCACGCTGCCTTTACTAAGCATTGTTCTTCCTTTACCCAAAGACCTTTTAAAATTCAAAATTTGGGGCATAATAGGAAACCAGACCCAATTTAAAAAAAAACTTGGACCACAACCCATTTTGTAAAAGTATAACTTTACCCCGAAATTTATTTTTCAAAATATCTGAACAAATTTAAGTTTGCTCTCAATAATTTTGTGAATTTTTGAACAAATTCGTTTTTCCTCAAAATTTGTTTTACAAAAATGTTTTGCATTTGACAAATACAGATTGACACTAACATTTTGGCTAAAGCATTTTTCGATTTGTCTTATGAAGAAATAAATGGTTTCCGCATTTTTTGTGCTGCTTTCTATAGCAACATTTAGACTAATGCATTTTTTAATGTCTTTTGCAAAATTAAAATGTTATGCATATTACCCTTTGTATTTGACAACCCATTAACGGACAAATAATATTTTGACTAATTCATATGTTGTTGACAACATAATTATGTATGTGTGTGTGTGTGTGTGTTTACATTTTATAACAAGTCAGGGTAATTATATATGTCGTCAACATTTTATAACAAGTCAGTACAATTATTACATAAAAAAAATTGAGCTTTGGTTAAAAAGGATCAGCCAATTTTTTTTAGTCTTCAGCTCCCTGAGTACTTTTTTTCATTTACGACAGCTTTGCAACCGCTTTACAACAACTTTGAAATGCCTTGAAACGCCTTGCAACACCTTACAACAACTTTGCAACGCCTTACAACAGCTTTGCGTCGAACTTGCAACATTTTTACAAAAAATATTGGATTTTTAACCAAACAAAAAAAATATTTGAGTTTTTAACAAAAAAATGTAACTTGTCTTTTTAACTAAAAAAGTTTAAAATTGAGTCGTCGGTCCAATTTCCTGCATTACATATGTTGTCAACATTTTATAACGACATATTTATACATGTTGTCAACATAGAAGGGTAAAAAAGAGATTAGGAAGAAAGTAAGGCTGTCTTGTTAACAATATAATTATATATGTTATCAACAGTTTAAAAAGTGATTAAAAAATATTTTTTGCATTAGTTTCCCCGAGTGGCTTTTTTCCTTCTTTGGGCCCAGATTTTGTGTTTTTCATGCGTTCTTTCTTCCAAGATCACAAATTTACCATATCATAGTTTATCTTAGAATTTTTTTTTGCTTTTATAGTTTTAATTCTAATTTTTACTTTTCAAATATTTTCTCAAGTTCGATTTGTCTTTTCCTAGTTTATAGCTAGTTTAAGATTTGGATTTAGTTTGGATCAAATCCTTGTGGGATCGACCTCATAGTACATGTAGTATTCACTCACAGTTCATGTACTTGTGAGTTTTATATTGGATCTTAGTTAGTCTATTATTTAGGTGACGACGACCGTCATCCTAGTGGGCCTCTCGGCCAGAGTAGTAATAGGCCTAACGGCGAAGTCACGTGAGTTCATGTTAATATAACTACCAAGTTTGAGTATTTAGGATTTTCATGTTTTAGTATTTAGTTATTCTAGCAATCAAGGAAAGTATGCGTTAGTCTATCTAGGAAAGTCTAATCTCTATATAAGAGATATCCAGTCTGTCTTGTTAAACATTGAACTGGATCATCTAATACAAAATCTACCTTGATTGCATCTTCTCGTTTTGTTTATTTTAGTTTACTCTTACTTTTATCAATGAATTCTATAAATTTTACGCTTCCGCCAAAGTCTACATCATTAGGTTTACTAGATTTCACATAAATACCTAGAAACAGGGGCGGAGCTATGTGAAGACTAACCTAGGCTATAGCCTGGGTTAGGTTCACATAGATTTGGTATGAATATGAACAATTAAAGTCCCTAGCCCAGTTGGTTGTACCCTTTCCTCACATCGTTAAGGTCCTGAGTTCGACTCTTCCTCGGGCCAGTTTAATTTTGTATTTAAGTTTGTGGTAAGTGAAGTTTTATCTTCCAAAGAAAAGAAAAAAAGTGAAGCTTTAAGCACCCCATAAAATTAATAAAGACTAGGGGTGGGAATCGGGCGGGTATGGGTACCCACGGGTAGTTAAGTTTCGGGCTCGGGCGGGTCGGGTACTTGTACTCCTTGCCCACTCGGGCACTCGGGTAAATCGGGCGGGCAAATTCAAATATTTGAATGATCAAAGCCCGCCCATGCCCAGTTAAGGACTCGGGTGGATCGGGTTTCGGGCAAACGGGCGTCGGGTAACCCAACATAAATTTGATTTAAGTGTATACGTACAAGCTCACGGGCCAAGTAGGGTACATGCAAAATTTTAGAGAGGTTGCCACCATTTAACAGGTGTTTCGGACAGATTTTAGGGTCTAGAAGTTCGTTATATATAATTCCTAATCTCCTTTTCAATCCTAGTGGGGCAGTGTGGGACTACTGAATTCCAACCCATTTCAAAGACTAAACTTTTAGTCCCACACTATTATCTTAGGGTGAGAAAAACATGAGTTGGGGTTATATAATCTCTAATGCCATTACATGGTGAGAGACCTTCCATTACATGGTGAAAGACCATCCAAATCTGACGGTGAAGAGATAAAGAATGGGATGGAAAGTCTTCACCCAATGGCCTTTAATCCCACCTTTAGCACACACTAAGTAGTTGTACAAGTAGGTTTAACTGGGTATTAATCGGGTAATCCATCGGGCATCTCATTATGGGCTCGGGCTCGGGCGGGCTGCCGGGCAGGCCTTCTCACCCATGCCCGCCCACTAAATTCTAGTGGGCGGGCGGGCAGTACCCACCTTCGGGCTTCGGGCGTCCACAAGCTCATCGGACTCGGGCGTTCCGGATCGGATATCGGGCTCTCGGACTTTTTTCCCACCCCTAATAAAGACGGCCTTTCGACACATTTGGGGGCAGGACTTTAAAATTTCCCTTTCGGAAATGTTAATTATTATTGGCCAGCGCTTTGGGGAAATCTAAATAGTTTCGGGGTGTGAAATTTTAAAGGGAATATGTAAAATTTTGAAAATTTTCTGGGGAAATATATTTTATGGGGAAATTGTCCACCTCACCTCTCTCTCTCACCACCTCACCTCTCTCTACCATACATGTCTCTCCACCTCATCTCTTTCTTCTCCGACGAAGGCCGCCGGTCGAAAAAATTCCGGCCGGCGACCTTCAACATAATTTTTTTTTCTTAAACTCTTCTCTTTCTCTTTCTAAAAAAGAAAAAATAAAAAACGTCATCTCTCAAAATATTCCGGCGAAAGGGGTTCCTTTCGCAGGAGAAACCAGACCTTGAAGGTCTGGTTTCAAACCAAACCGGAATCTGGTTGTTAAAACCAGATCCCGATCTGGTTTGAAACCAGACCAGAATCTGGTTTCATCAACCAGAACTCGGTCTGATTGATGAAACCAGATTCCGTCTGGTTTCATCAACCAGATCTCGGTCTGGTTTCAAACCAGACCAGATCTGGTTTCACTTCGAAACCACACCTTCAAGGTCTGGTTTCTCCGGCGAAGGGGGTTCCTTCGCCGGAGTTTCTAGAGAGAGAGAGAGTGTGTGATTTTTTTTTTTAATGGTCGATCGCCGACCGGAAATTTTTTCGGCCGGCGACTTAATCGGAGAAGAAAGAGATAATGGTAGGGAGAGAGAAGATGAGGTGGAGAGAGAAGATGAGGTGGAGAGAGAGAGGTGAGGTGGGTTTTTTATTTTTATTTTTCCCTCTAACAACTTGCAAAATAAAATTGTCAAACAAAATTGACTAATTTTTGACCAAGTCTTCACACCCCGAAAACTATTTAGCTTTTCCCAAAGCGCTGGCCTTATAATTAGGCCCTAAATTCGTAACTGTTTACGTTTTAGCAATCCAATTTTCAAGCTTTTTCTGAGACCCAAATTTTATTTTGTTTTTTCAATTATATTTTCCTTACGTTGTGCTTGAATTAATTTTGGACGTCATAATTCTTTTTCTTTCATTTCTTTCATTTTTTACTTGTTTATTTCTCCTCTACTTCATATCTCGTTATTATTTATATGTCGTTAGTCATCTGTCAAATTGTCGTCTGACCCTCTAATCTCAACGTTTTTCGTCTCCTTCGGTTCTCAAATTCAGGTATGTCCGAAGGTAGTAAAATAATTTTTATTATATAAAATGATAAAAGTATGAAACAATTGAAATCGAGCAAAAAAATATCATCATCTCATGCAAACAATTTTGTGGATAAAAATTCTATATAAAAATTTACTTAAGTGAGTCCTCCCTCGAACAAAATCCTGGCTCCGCCGCTGCCTAGAGAGCTAAAGATTAGAAAAAAATTGAGTGATCATTGTAGATTCCATTTTCCATGACTATGACTCACTAGTAAAGATGACCGTCTTAGTAGCTTATTATCTTCTAAATATAACGGTAAATATCTGTCTCTTTTAGTTTCAAGTCCATGCGAGTATACTGTAATTAGGAATTGTGTACATTTTTGAACAACTTGAGTCTGTTTCCATGGAGGTTTATGCCTATGCCCTTTTGTATGTGAGTTTTCGAGAGAAACAACTGAAATTGAATGAAGCTGAGTAGACTCCATTTATTAAGGTTGCAAATTTGTGCCTCTTCGTTTTCCTTGTTCTTACTGGGTAATCTTTTAGGTTCGCAGTTTTATTTGAAGTTAAGACGTTGGTCATTATGTACTCCGAACATCTTGAGCCCTGAACCTAAAAATGGAGCTGAATAATATCGTGTAGTACCACTTTTGTGCCCGACAAAGCTGGATTAGTCGAGCAGTCTCAGGTGTCTCAGTGGTCCTGTTCTAGGTCTCTGACTCAATAGACTTGTTAATGTTTTATTATGACTCTCTTCATACATGGATATAGGTCACTAACCTCTTTTGGGTATAGGGCATGGTCGAATTCATTCAGATGACGAGAATCTAGTTTTGGGCCTTATTCTTCCACCCCTTGGTTAAGAGGTTTGGATCTGATGTGTTTATGAAGTCATTGCATTTATGAGGGTAGTAAGGTGGTGATGAGAAACGAGGATTTCTAGCTAGCTGGGACAAACTTATGTATACATATCAATTTCAAAGACTATTATGCATCTATATACAAATCTTGACATTTCATTTAACTGGAATAAAGTAAGTAAGTACGTAGTTTGAGGAAGGGAGAATGAGACTTGTGAAGGAAGAAGTAGTCCCTCTCTAGAGAAGATAAAATATACCTAGTCCCTGGTTTCCCTCGTAATAACACTTTACCTTTCGTAATATTAAAAGAAAAAGAAAAGTAAAACTAACATTTAAATAAGACGTATCAAAAGAAAAAATATAACAATTATTTTAGAAGTTGGTCAAAATATGGGAGTCATTTCGTGAGCTGATCATAATACAAGAGCAACATAAAAGAAGAAATAAGTAAAATAACTAATGAAAGTGCCACAGAGGGAACTGGAACTTCCAAAAACTCCAATGACCTAGCGTGTCACTACTTCCATACTTCTACGATAAGTACAAAAATTCCAGCCTAAGCAATGGGCGAGCCTTGTTTACTCATGTGTCCCCCCTTGAAGACAACAACCACTTAAAAGTGTTGATAACATCCTAGTTTTTCATTCAATCTCTATCGTTTATTAGTTGATTTTTATTACTTCAAACTTCTTAAAACAGTCCTTTCTATTTGGGTTAATTTGACATTGACCCCCAATTATTTAGTGATATTAGGACTTCACCCCCAAAATGAAAAGTGTTCTGGCGTTAACCCCCAATTCTCATTTTTCCGTCATTTTCACGTTAAGTGGTTCGCGTGTGAATCACACGCCTGATTTGTGACGAAATTACCCCCATATAATCCTCCATCTAATCCAACCTGGTCTTCAACTGATCTAATTCAAATCCTTCTCTCTTTCACTACTTTTCTCTCTCTAAACACTCTCCGTCAGTGGAGCAACTACCCAGCAAGAATTACTCAAAGGTTTCATAGCAACACCAGACTCGTCCATTACTTCATTCCAATCTCTCCTAACAGATCCAGTTGGTAATTTCTCACTCGGATTTATCAGATCCAAACTCGGTTTTGCCATCCTCCACCTCCCATCTTCTGAACCAGTTTGGTTAGCCAATACACCCACTTCTCCAAATAAGATCTATTCTATGAAATTGGGTGATGATTATTTTGGTTTATATGCAAAACAAAATCAGAATTCAAATCAAGTTGTTGAAGCAGAAAGCAGAAATTGTTGAAGGACAAGAACCAATTTATGCTCAAATTAGCTCAAATGGGTGTTTGGGCATGTATAAAAATCTAAAATCTCCTGTTGATGTTGTTCCTTTCGATAGTTTTCAAAGACCCATACGTGGAATCAGACGACTCAAGCTTGAATTAGATGGAAATCTAAAAGGGTATTACTGGAGTGAAACGAGTTGGGTGCCCGATTTTTAAGCGATATCTGATGAGTGTGAGCTTCCGAGTTCTTGTGGTTCATATGGTATTTGTAAACCTGGAAATAGCTGTTCTTGGCTAGTTGAGAAAACTGAGTACTGATCCGGTCAATGTTTCCCCCTAAATCTGGTGATTTTTGTGCAAAAAAATGAGTTATTAGAAATGGAGGATATTGGATTTTGAGGAAGAAAGGAGTAGATTACCTTATAAGGAATTAATGGAACTTGAAAAGATTGGTGCTTTGGAAGAATGTGAAATTTCTTGTGAGAGAAACTGTAGTTGTTGAGGAGCTCTGTTTAATAATGCAACTGGGTATTGTTATAAAGTTGATTATCCAATTTCTAGTTTGGTTAGTGCTGAAGATGAGAATAAATTAGGGTTTTTTAAAGTGAAGAATAAAGAGAAGAAAAGAGTGATGAGGTTTGGAATAGCAATTGGTTTGGTGATTGGTGCAATTATTGTTTTTGTTGGAGGAATTGGGTTTCTGATTTACAGTATTTGGAGAAGAAAGAGAGAGAAATTCATGGATGATGGGTTGTTCACCGTTGAAATTCATGGATGATGGGTTGTTAACCGTTGTTCACCGTTGAAATTCATGGAAGAAAGAGAGAAATTAATGGATAATGAGTTTTTGATTTACAGTTTTTGATTTACAGTATTTGAAGAAGAAAGAAAGAGAGAAAAAGCTGAGTATCCAATTTGTCAACCGTTGATCACGTGATGAAATGGTCACCGTTAGATTAGATAGAGGATAGTATGAGGGGCAGTTTGGTCACAAATCACGCGTGTGATTCACACACAAATCACTTAACGTGAAAAAGGACGGAAAAGGCGAATTGGGGGTTAACGCCAGAACACTTTTGATTTTGGGGGTGAAGTCCTAATATCACTAAATAAATGGGGGTCTATGTCAAATTAACCCTTTCTATTTCCAGGAGAAGTTCTACTACTTGGTAGTGTTTTCTCCTCGTGAAAATACTTTTGGAAGTGAGAAATAATATATAATTTAATAATTTCTCATTGACCTAAAAACTATATTTCCTTTTATTATCATTCACTCATCATTCTCTTCGGGTCTGTTTGATACGTGAGAAAATCGGGTTAGAAAATCGATTTTCGTATGAAAATCGATTTTCCCGTGTTTGATTGGACTATGAAGTGTGAAAACTCATTTTCTGAGAGAAAATAAAGTGGGAAAATGTGATGATTTATTAAAACGCTTTTCCCATGCTCGTTGAAGAACCCGCTCTTTCTCCACGCACCCAGATCCTTCGTCTTTCCTCCCTCTCCCAGCATTCATCATCTTCCCTCTCTCAAACTCCTTACCCTAATCTTAGATGATGATTTTGAATCAAAAGCAACTAGATAATCACAGAGAAAAACCTTCCTAGAAGAACATTAAGATCATCATCTATATGTTCTTCCAGATGTGATGCAAAGGGATTTTATGATCAAGAGACATGTATATCTGATTTTTGTAATACATTTCTTCCCCAGTTTCTCTCTCTATCTAGTAATACATCTTGGATTCGATTTGAGTAGGTACACAATGATTGAAATGATTAAAAGTTATGATTCTTGATCAAATGATTAAAGATTATGTTTTCTTGTTCTTAATCAAATGAATGGAGAGGTAAAAAACTCAATTAATATAAACACAATCCATTTCTCCCTTTCTATCTATAAATTGCTTGATTGATTTTGGGATGGAGTATGGAGTGATAGAATTGGGAACTTCTACCCAAGAAGACATGGAAGATGAACAATTTTGTTGCTTCAATACCTTCTTAACAAGATTATTATCAGTAAAAAAGAACAAATTGGGTTGAATAAGAACGGGTAATGGGTGGAATACTCAATTTGTGTTAACTATTTACAAAAGTGAATACTCAATTTGTGTTAACTATTTACAAAAGTTTGATCAACAAGATGAATATTTGCTTTTGTGTAAGTTTTATCTTCACCCATCTTTAATTATGGAGTCACGGATGACGTCAGTTTTACATCTCTCTCTCAATCAATTTTGGAAGAGATGAAGCAACAAAGCCTAAAGGCACCTGACATAAGTCCAATTTACAAGTTTTCTAAAGGCATTTCCGCACTTTCTCACAACCGAACCAAACCCTCAAAAGCTTAAGTTCACATGGGAAAGAGTTTACTTTCTTTCTCATCGGTATCAAACAGACCCTTAGTTTTCTCCAATTTCTCACGACATAATCTACCCAAATATATAATAAGTAACAAATAATATTATGACTTTACAGTTAGAAAATTCTAGAAAACAAAATTTTGTAGAAGTGTTTCCCCACTGCTCACAGTAAAACTTATGGAAGTACTTTCAACAAAAAAAAAAGAAAAACTTATGGAAGTACTATAAATTTAGTGGCCACCAAAAGGTAGTATAAGTAGTCTAAGATTACATGCATTATGCATGTTCACATCATATTTGTGAAAGAGAGCAAAAATCTAAGGCCCAAAAAATCCTCCAAAATACTAAACCAAGTCCAACCCGGAATATTATCTCAAAAAAACTCAAAACATGAAATTACCTTCCTATCCACTAAGACAAATACCCTACCCGTTATGTCTTTCCTCCCTTTTCCGCTCATTGCGCTCATTGCGTCATAAAAGCACGTGCAACCTGACTTGGATAGGACGTAAAACCCCTTTCTTTATAAAAAACAATTCAACTTTTTCTCTCTCTACAGAAACCCACTTTTCTTTATCAAAACGACTCAAACGTTTCACCTATTTCTCTCCACATTTCTCTCTCTTCTTCAAGCATCATCTTATTCTCCTTTTCAAATCTAAAATTGTTGACGTTTAAGACCATCTTGTCCTCTCGATCTTCTTCTTCTCTGTTCATTATCTAGGGTTGTAAGTTTCTTTAAAAGGTGCGTTTTTTTAAAACGAATCGTTAGAGTTTTGAATTTCTGAAGCATTCATCCGTTCGTTAGGTATAAAAGAACCATTAAGGTTCTTCAATTTTTTTATAGAAGCTAATTTGGGGGTTTGTGTTTGTAAGTAAAGTTTTTTGTCTATGATTTCTTGATGAAATCTATGGTATGTTTCAAACATTTTGGGTTATGTTCAGTAAATTAGGATTTTGTTTCAAACATTTAGGAGTTTGTTGATGATTTTTGGGTGTTTTACTTGGTAAAAAGTTTTTGTTCTTCGTTTAGCATTTTGGGGGGGTTTTGGAAACATTTACAGTTAGGTTAAAGACATTTTGGGTTCTGTTTCAAACATTTACGATTTTGGTGTAGTTAATTTGGGTTCGGTCCCAGACATTCAGGAGTTTGATGAATTTTGGGTGTTTTACTGGGCAAAAAAGCTTTTGTTCTTCGTTTAGCATTTTGGGGGGTTTTGGAAACATTTACAGTTAGGTTAAGGACATTTTGGGTTCTGTTTCAAACATTTATGATTTTGTTGACAACATTTTGGGTTATGTTTCAGACATTCAGGGGAATGTTGATGATTTTTGAGTGTTTTACTTGGTAAAAAAACTTTTGTTCTTCGCATTTTTGGGATGTTTTGAAATATTTAAAGTTACGTTGAAAACATTTTGGGTTCTGTGTTAAACATTTACGGTTTTGTTCAGGACATTCTGAAGAATGTCAACTACAATGTTCGACGTGTTCATAACATTTTATGATTAAGATAAAAAAAAAAATCATTTTTTGTTCTTCAAAATATATGAGATGCAGAGACAATCAATAATGTTATGGACATTCTTAAGGTGCATTTTTACATTGTTGACACTCTTTTGGATGAATAAGAAATTTACAAAATAAGAGTTAGCCATGTAAGGATCCATTCCCTAAACAACATGAATTAGAATGTTTGGAACAATATATAAAATTCATGAACAAAAAGAAGAGTTTCTAAAACAAATAAGCAACATACGCAAACATTCTAATTAATGTTGGAGACATACGGAAGAATGACAACTACAATTGCGCTCGACATGATTCACAAACTAGCTTCTTATCATTATTTTGAGAAGTAGCAGGTCTTCTATCCGGTTCCATAGATGAAAATTTTGCAAGTGGGATGAACAAATAATTATATGCAGTAGGAATATGGAAAAATGCTCGAGACATTAAAACGAATGTTATCAGCATTTCTAAAAATGTTTAGAAATAGTGGAAAACGTCAAAGACATTCTCATTCAGAATGAATCCCGAATATGAAGAGCAAAAATATACATTTAACAATTGATAAGTATGCTTCTAACAAAAGAGATTGAAGAAGTGACAGTATTTTGAACATAATGCTCCTTGCATTTTATATAATGTTTTAGCCACTAATTAAAATGTTTACACAACAATAGAGTATTCGGAACAACACGAGTAGTTCTAGGAATAATTTCAAATTAAGTACGGAGGATACAAAATGTTGCAGAAACAAAGGATTTTGTTTAAAACACTTCAAATAATGTTTACGTAAACATGATTGTGTATGTATAACACCAAAAAACTAAAGCATTGTTAAATGAAAAATCTAGAATATAAATGTGTGAACATTTTTTAAAATGTTGTTTGCATTACGAAGAATGTTTACATAAACTGTAGAGTTTTGTAAACAAAACGAGAAGTTGTAGGAAAAATTCACAAAACTTGTACGGAATAACCAAAATGTTACACAGACATTCTCACCAAAAAGGATGAACACCATCAAAAATCTGAAAATCTTCAAGAAAGGATGAAAAAAATCTCAATATACAAGAGGAAAACAAAGAAATAGAAACATTACCTGAACTTATCGCTAAAGAAGATGAAAAAATCGAGATGTTTAGAGAGACACTGAAAAATCTTTTTCAGCTTTTAAAGATGAAGCTTTTGAAGGTCTACAAACCAAGATAAGGAGAAACTTTTTAAGATCTACAAACGAAGAAGTTGACGACTGAAGATGATGAATGAAGGTGATGACTGAATGTGCTGATTGAAGATGATGAAGGACGGTCATACCAGTTTCGACATCTTAAGAAAGAAGGAAGATAATGAATATTTACCAGTTTTTTCCCAAAACGATCTCTGGTTTGTTCTTGAAGAGGGGTTGGGTTTATGTAGAGAGAGGAAGTTGGAAAAAAATTTAGAGAGAGAAAGAGATATGCGCTCCAGATGTTAGAGAGAGAGGGGGTTTTGTAGAGTGAGAGAATGGTGGGTGGTTGAGTATATATATCGGAGGGTAAGAGAGGGATTATGAAAATATATTAGGTCTTAGAGATGTGTTTTTGGGAGGGATGGTGCCTAGAGATCCGTATTTGATTTTGATTTGAGATAATATTTGAGAATTGGGTTTCGGGTGGGTTATTATTCTGGGCTGAGTTTTATTCCCCAAAAAATTAGGTGTTTCATCAAAAATTTCTTTGTGAAAACACAAGTTTTTTATAAACTTTTGAAAGACCTCTCTTCTAGAGAGAGGATGAGAGGATTACAAAATTTAGAAATTTCAATTACGTATCTCTAGAACCACTAAGATTCTTAAAGTCTAATTTACTAAGGCTTTATGTTTTCCAAAATGATTTTTGGGTTCCTAGTCCAAAAATCTACACATAAACACACATTTAGTCTACCCTAATATTAATATAGGATTTTAAGCCAAAATAATAATTATAATGGATATTTAGTCCAAATTAGTTAAGGTATGTCTAGATGTCAAAATTACAGCGTTTTTCTGTTTATTGATTCTTGTTTTGTTTCATAAATTACCTGTTATTTATTGTTAAAGTTTCATACTTTATTTCATTTTTTTTATATGTGTCATACATAACATATTATGTATCAATAATGTTTCTTTCAAAACGAAAAAGGACTAAAAACCCATTTTCTGGCAAGATTGGACCTTAAACCCGTTTTGAGCTATGGTGGTGTAGTTTTTTTAAGTACATTGGTCGTGCAGTTCACACTTTTGCAAAATGATAAATAGTATGCTCACGTTTTCGGTAATAGTTTTATGTACGTAAATTTAGTGTGACACATTTGTTAGAATAGGTTTCAGAAATGTACCAACCTAATATTCAATTCAATATGGTGTAATTGGCAGAGTTTTGATTAGTTGAATCTTTATGGCCAGCGCTTTGGGGAAAGCAAAATAGTTTTGGGGTGTGAAGACTTGGTCAATTTTGTTTGTCAATTTTATTTTGTAAGTTGTTATAGGGAAATAAAAATAAAAAATCCTCCACCTCACCTCACTCTCTCCACCTCATCTTCTCTCTCCACCTCATCTTCTCCCTCCACCTCATCTTCTCTCTCCCCACCACTCTCTCTCTTCTCTGACCAGGTCGCCGGCCGGCGGCCATGAAAAAAGCAAAAAAAAAATATTTCAATCTCTCTCTCTAGAAACTCCGGCGAAGGGGTTTCTCTTCGCCGGAGTTCCGATTTGTTGGTCTGTTCTTCAACAGACCCGAACGATCGGTCTGTTCTTCAACCGACCCGAACGATCGGTCTGTTCTTCAACAGAACGGAACTCCGACGAAGGGAAACCCCTTCGCCGGAGTTGCTAGAGAGAGAGTGAATTTTTTTTTCATGGTCGTCGGCCGGAAAATTTCAGGTCGGCGACCTGGTCGGAGAAGAGAGAGAGGTGAGGTGGAGAGAGAGAAAGAGAGAGAGGTGAGGTGGAGGGTTTTAATTTTATTTTGAAATATATTCTCCATAAAATATGTTTCCCCTGAAAATTTTCCAAATTTTGCATATTCCCTTTAAAATTTCACACTCCAGAAACTATTTAGCTTTCCCTAAAGCGCTGGCCATCTTTATCTGTTACCCCGTGCCTACAATTTGTAGTACCTTGTTAGAGCATCTCCAATGCAAAACACAAATAATCTCCGTTTGTTCTATGTGTCAAGTTCCAATCGAGATTCTCACTCCTATGTGGCGGAAATGGAGATCTTTTGTGTCTCCAATGCAAAACACTATACTTATCTTATTTACTTACATGTTGTAGTTATTTTTGTACAAAAATAATTAATTATTTAGAAAATATAGAAGACTCGATTTCTATCAGTTGGAAATCAAACATTGATGAGTTGGACAACTAGAGATATCTCAAGAGAACACTCTAGAAAGTGTTCTCTTGAGATATCTCTATTCCACCCTCGACATGTCATCTTAAAGATCCAAATAGAGTGTTGTATTAGAGCATCTCCAATGGGACACTCTAACAAAAACTCTAAAATCTAGTTGTCAAGTGTCAAATAAAGATTTTCTTTCCTAAGTGTCAATGTAGAGACACTTTAAATTTTTTGATATCCAATGAAGATTTCTAAAATCTCTCTACTTCAATTGAATATGGAAAAAGTAGTTTAAAAGAAAAGGTTTCTATTGGTTTAAATTTTGAAGTGACACTTAGAAAGTCTAAAAGAGACGCTCTAGTTTTAGAGTTTCTCTCTCTAGACACTCTATAGTAAATGTGTCCACCTCATAATAGAGTGTCTAACAAAGTGTCTCATTGGAGATGGTTTTTTAACAAAAATTCCAAAAAATCATGTGTGATACTCTAAGTGTTAGAGATTGAGTGCCCCATTGGAGATGCTCTTAGAGAGAGTTTTAAAGCAAAAGTCTAAAAGTCCTATGTGACACTCAGAGTTTTTAAGATTGAGTATTGCATTGGAGATGCTCTTAGGTTTAGGTTTTCTCAAAGTTATACTCACATTAAAATCACCCACTGAAAAAGTGAGGCACCTTATCATTATTTTCATCAAGTAAATGCTCTATTATTAAAGATTTAAATATGTCAAAGTATTAATTATTTAAATCTCTCTAAGTTAAATTCCCGTTAATAACCCTAAATTTATAAAGGGAGGCATCTAATCTTTCTACAAACAAATTTAGTTTTTAGAATACCCATTCCAAGTTGATGCAAGGATATTTTAGGAAAATAATTCAAAAATCTTAAAAATCTAGTTATTTAGATGTTTTACAATTTTAAGAAACTAGTATTTTATTTTTTAAAAGTTGTTATTTCTAATTTGATTAGGTTTAGAAAACCCTAATGCTATATAAAAGGCATTCCGCAATTGTTTAATTCACTCAATTTAATCAATAAAATTTTTAATTTTTTAATTTTAGTTTAATCTTGTTAGTTTTAGTTTTACAAGTCTTAATATGGAGATCTAAAGATTTTTTCTAACTTTTAAAAGTTTAGACGAAGATCTGATTCTTTTCGGAATTTCTGCTGCATCACAAGTGAAAGTAGACCTATAATCCGTATCTTATTTTATCATCTCCCATTAGTTTTCTCGAACATCTCATAATTTGGTGGTAACTTATGGAAGTACAAAATAACCTATTAAACAACAAGATTATATGATCTTCAAGTTTGCAATTAAATAAGTCCACTAGACACTTTCAATAGGCATCAAAAGTTAATATAAATAGGAAAAGATTACATACATAAGACATGTTCTTCCTATATTTGTGAAAACAAAAAGTCTTTAGAAAGGCCGTGGCTTTGGGGCATAATAAAAAGTGTTTGGGGAATAAAGTCTCTGGTCAACTAAATTTGGTTTAAGATACATATTCATTTTCAGTCCCAAAATTATTGTTTTTGATTTCTGCCCCCTAATCTTCATCTCCTTCTCCATTCATCTCTCTCATACTTGCTTGCTCTCTAGCTTTCTAATCATTAAGATTAGAGATGTCATAAGAACCAACGAAAAAATCATGAAAAACCATTACATTCAAATTCCTACAGTTCAGAGATGCCATAAGAAACAATGAAAAACCACATTTCACTTCCTCTCCATTCAATCTCAAACAAAGTTAAATACATCAACCAAATCCAATTCCATGCAAATTCACATTCAAACTGCATAAAGAAATTTGCATTGATAAATAGACACCCATTACTATATCAAAGAACAATTGAAAGCAAAGAGAAACTAAAATTTCTTATCTCAGTAGTTGATTCAAGATAACTTGTATACATACAAGTTGAAATTGTAGAAGGGTTTTCAAAGATCAAAGAGGAATAAAACTTACATCAAACCCAACTATTAATCTCTAATACATCATCTTTTTCAACAAAAAAACTCAATTTTTTTGAAGCCCATGTTATTGAAGAAACTCAGATCATAACTATTGAGATTAGATGAAACCCTCTTCGAACTTCAATAATATAGATCATCGTCAAATTGATAATGACCGTGATCATAAAAATTAGGGTTAGGGTTAGGATGAATTTGAAGGGTAATTGATGAAAAGATGGTGGGATTAATAAGGAGAAATTGGTTTTAGCTTTCTGACCACAAAGATCTCTTTTGATGACCATGTTCCGATTCGGATCGGCGGCACCATTGATCTTGGTTATGTTGTTTTGACGGTCTTTCTTCCTCTATAGATCGCCTCTTTGAAAGAGGATGACATTAATTCTTAGAGAAAAAACTAGCAGAAGAGGAGAAAGACCGACAAAAGAGGTGGCAGTGGTGTTTGATGCCTCGATAATTGGAATGGTGGTGTTAGGCAATGGGAAGTTGTGGTGGTGAAAGTGATGAGAATATGAAGATGTGGGGTAAAATTCAATCAACTGAATTTTTGAACTAAACAATAAAAATTTCCTTAAGTCAATCTTATAATTGACTAAGTCTTTATGCCTCGGAGACTTTTCTTTATTCCCCAAAACCGCGGCCTAAAGTTATAGTAATGGGTATTATTGGAGAGCGAAAAAGACTTTTCTTTATTTTTAGAAATTGGTCACTAAAATGGGACAACCCAAAATAGAAATTAGGTCATTCAATTTGGGACGGAGGGAGTAGTTTCCAGGGATTTTTTATTCAATTGTAGACAGTTATTTTTTATTCCTTTCTGGTTCTTGTGAGATCAAGAAGTTGGATTGGAATCTAAGATTGATCCAGTTAGTGATGTGGAGCAAGGGAGAAGAGAGAGTTATTAGTTTTCTATATACTTAGTACAATAAAGGTATGTTTCTTTGTTGGTCTTTAGGGCCTGTTTTGTTGGTCTTTAGGACGTTTGTATTATTTTCGTCTTTATTCAGGATGGAGTGCTTTGATCATGGACCACTATTGGGAGTTTCTTCCTCAATTTACAACTCTCTCTACCGATGTAGCGGAATCAGAGGCGCAAACTGGAGATCTGGACGCCGGCGGTTGACGGCGAGAAGAGAAGAAGGTGAAAGAAGCATCAGTTATAAAACTACCCTCAGATGGTTAGTGTCGACTGCACCAGAAGTAGCCCACCAGTTAGATCAGGCAGCTCTAGAGGCACCCCAAGTGAACATAACTTGTCTTGTTTGTCCGGTTTTGGTTGTGTCTTTGTTTTTCAACTTCATGATGTAATTCTCATTTGCCTATTGACCTTTAAATGAAGTTTGGTTTCCAAAAAGAATAAATTAAAATAACAAAATGATTGAAAAAGCTAAACAAACATACCTACTCCAACCGAAATTGAAAATGAACCATTATTTAATGAGAAAGTCTATCCAGAGAGGGAATGGGTTGACCGAAAAATGAGAACCCTTAATTCAGTTTAGGTCTGGAGTAGGTTCGACTTTTTAGCATTTTTCGTAATTGTCAGAATTCAATAGTAGAAAAGAGAGAGGGAATGGGCGTGGTTAGCACGGAGACAAAGGTGAAGGAGTAATAACAACATATTTCTTCTGGTCACACACACCCACACCCACACCCGAGTCATGTGCTTCACTTAGGTGTTGTTTGTTTTTTTGTTAAGAAATAAATAATATGTCATTTACTTGTATAGTTTGAGTATTTCCATGTGTTTACTTCTCTAACCAATTCAGATGTTAGAACTACTATTAGGGAAATGCTAAATGTACAAAAAATCTTTGACAAGATTCAAAATGCTAAGTGAACGGTCTCGATCAAAGTCAAACTTTGAAAAAATTTGATCAACTTTTGTCTTTTAGTGAAAATGAGTCATTAGGTCAAGAATTTTGTCAAGGACTTTGTACATGTAGCACTCCCGCTAATATTATTCTCAAATTTAACTAATTTCGAAAGTTGATAACATATGCGTTGAATACAAAAACTTATTTCAAGATATTAAGATAGAAGCATGCACACAATAAAAATTACAAATACAATTATTTCAGATTTAAGATTCAGATAAAAAACGAACCTTGTCACTAATTCTCTTTCAATACCTTCAAATCGGACAACTTTTTGGTCCTTATCCTCGCGCTTTCCTCGGGGTTTTCTTTCGAGAGTTCATTCTAGATTTTATTCATTGTGTTTCTTCTATATTTTTCTTTAATTCACTAAAATTAAGGACAATAACGTAGTGACGTTCTGTTCTTAGGATTAAAATTTCATGTGTAGGTTATTATAGTGATAAGTATGATTTTCCTATAGTTGATGTAAGTAAGCTTTATAGGGTGAAGGAAGAACACTAGATTACTATCATGGTTTAACAACTTTGACCTGTTATAAATCTTGGAGCCAAGTAATGTTATGTATATAGTGGATGGCCGGGAATAAAGAAAAATCTTTGGAGAATAAATTCTCTAGGGAATCCATGTGTTTTTGTACATTCTCTGGGACATATTTTATTTCACTCCAAAACTTAACTTGATCAAACATTATCTCCAGTTCTGATTGTTCTCATAGTATACTTATGGTCTATTTGACCTAGAAATACTAATATTTTAGTGATTTAATCAAGTTTTGTGGTTATCAGTCAGGGAAATGTTTAAGAACACATTTCAATTTCGGTTTTTATTCATTTTGTACAATCTTGGGTATGTAATCTTTTCTGGGTAGTTCAATTTTCTTCTTCTGTTTTTGCGTAAGTTTTGTTGAATAGAAGAATTATCAAACAAATATTGGAGATTTTAACTATAATCATGTGTACTTTAATTCTAATAGGAGCAAGCTTTACAGATTGGGATAGAGAAGGTGAGTGAATTCTTCTTATTCTTAATGCCATTGATGATGACTAAAAATCTATGTTAATTTCTTTATGTAATTAGATGTCTTCATTTAGTCATTGCTTACGTGATTAACGGATGCACATGTTGGGTTGTCTTTCAATAATAGATGTTTTGGTGTAGTCATTGCTTACCAATTTGTGGATATATATCTAAGAATTTTGTTTCCTTTTAGGTCTATTTCCCATCATCTTGTCAGTTTTCTCCAACGTCTTACCATTCAGCGTATAGTTTATCCAAGTTTATAGTTCTATTATACAAGATTATATGATCTTCGAATAAGAAAGTCTAAAAAACTAATTTTATAGGCATGAAAAAGTGTTATCAGTTTAACTAGTTAAGATTACATGCATTATGCATGTTCCCACCATATTTGTGAAAAAAAACAGTTCCCAAGACTTCTTCCAGAGAGAACTACAAATTTCACAAAGGATAGTGGTCTCTTGAAGCTTGAGTTTCAATTTTTGACCTAAAATTTTATATCTTTTCGTAGCCATCAGGATACATGCATCCATTGGGTTGTAATGTTGGGTCTCTCAATAACTTTTTCATTTGGGGATTGCAGTTTTGGGTTTAACTTTGAGGCAAGAAATTTTGAATAAGGTCATTTTAATCAAGTGTACATGTCCAGCACATTATCCAACGGATGAATGCAACTATGGGGGTAGCGAAAAATGAACCACAAAATCCATAAATCTACAACATAAAAACGGGGGTAGCGAAAAATGAACCACAAAATCCATAAATCTACAATATAAAAACTTCTAAACGTGTTCGTATTACTCGAATCTTTAATTTCTTTAACAATGGTAGTTCATGTTTTGTCATCTTAGATAAATGTATTTCAAGAGTGGTGGAGACAATATCAGATTTAACTTTCACTATTTAAATGTAAATAAGGCCATATTTTAGTCGCGCACACATACGCTCGTTAACTTTTGAGATACCATAATCAGCTATATAAGATAAGGAAAACAAATTTCTTTTTAAATTGACTTCAAGAGTCATTAGAGAGCACTGATACACAAAGAGATAATTCAAGAATTCATCAAAATTCTTAAATTGAATTAGCCTTGTACATACTTGATTTAAGACCTCTTGAACTCTTAAAGGTCAAATTAAGATTGTTTCAAGTTGATCTTATTAGATCTTATAGTTCAATTCATCTAAGTTGGCAGAGATAAAATTAGTAATGTATGAGATCAGATGAGAAAGAAATGTATAACATTGATTTTTTATTTGTAATTTAATGAGTTTCAGGTGAGATATGCTGTTTTAATGTAGTTCTAATGGAGTTTTAGAAGGAGAATAGTAAGAGGAGAAAAAAAATATTTTTTCTCTCCCTCCAAACTCTATTTGACTTTGGGACAAAGCCAATCAATTTGGACGTGTCATTAATTGATTGAGGGTTCCTATTTGATTAATTCTCCATGAGGAGCTAAAATTGGTTTTTGATGTGAAAAAATGGTTTTCATTCCTGCCAGAAAAAAGTGGATTTCCCATCAAAATGTTTACCCATGTATCAAACCGACTCTAAAAATTATATATTATTTTATTATCTCCCTTCAGTTTTCTCCAACATCTCAAAGTTTGGTGGTAACTTATTAAACAAGATTATATGATGTTTAATTTTACAATTAAATAAGACCACCCTACACTTTTAATAGCCATCAAAGGTTAGTATAAATAGTAAAGGTTACATGCATTAGACATGTTCCCATTATACTGTATTTGAGAGAACAAAATGTCTTTAGAAAACTTCTTCTAGATAGAGATAGAATTTTTGAGGTATCTCTAATTAGTCATAAAAATTGAATGTTAATCATTAGAATTCATATTTTCACATCTTTCAAACAACAATTATATTTTTATAAAAGAATATTCATGTCACCTAAATAAACACAACTTTAGAATTTTGTGTTGAGATCAAATTTTATGTTAGATGGTCTCTATTTTAACACGGCACGTAGTAATGAAAATATTGACACTTTAGACATAGGACTAATAGATATAAATATATATATATATATATATGTCTTTTTTTTTTTCTTTTTACGTTTGAGATGCTATCTTCGACACGAACACCCTGAGATGTGGTCTTGTTCGGGAAGTCTATGTACGATGATTTCAACACCATATGATGGGTGGTGCATATGCTATCGGGTGTTCATTGGGTTACAATTTTGGTACTGTGAGGATTAAAGAGGCACATAAAATGGTTGAACAAAGGTGATTTCATAAATGATAATACTAAGTATATATAGGGGTAAAATAATTAAAACCTAAATCTAAACCTAAACCTAAATTACATCAATTGTTAATCGTCAGATGTACAAAGCTTGAACTGTTGTATGTAGTAAGAGGGACAGCCCTCGTCTCAGCCGGTCACGTTCAATCGGTGGTGCCCACGGCTATGGGCACCACATCTTCGTCCAATAGGTACTAAACTCTATAAAATCTTATGTGACACTTTAAGAGGTAGAGTTGAAGTGTTGCATTAGAGATGCTTTAAGTATTTAAAGACCATATAACACCCCTTAAAGGTACCTTAGGGAATCTTTAAGTCTACAATAATTATCTTTATTTTATTTTAATGTATGAATCTACTCTGTATTTATTTTTTTACTATCTAAATTATATGAGCTAAATATTTGTGAAAATTGTTTCCATCACCATTCGATCCTAAGACTTAGTGGACTTAAGGAGGGGTGCCTAACCGTATCCATGCAACACACTCATGATATAGGTTACATTCTTTTGGTCATCAATATTACAAACTTCCTTTTTTTGAAGATCAATATTTCCATTCAATAACAAAATGATTGGAAAAGCTAAACAAACACACCTCCTCCATCCCAAATTGAGAATTAACAATTATTCAATGAGAAAGTCTACCAAGAGAGAGAATGGGTTGACTAAAAAGTGAGAACCCTCAATTCAGTTTAGCTCTAGAGTGGGGTTCGACTTTTTAACATTTTCTGTCATTGTTAAATTCAATAGTAGGAAAGAGAGAGCGAATGCGTGGTGGTGAGCATGGAGACAAAGGTGAAGGAGTAATAACAACAGATTTCTTCTAGTCACACACACCACGTCATGTGCTTTACTTAGGTGTTGTTTGTTCTTTTGTTAAGAAATAATAATATGT
Organism: Eschscholzia californica subsp. californica; assembly: GCA_002897215.1. Taxonomy (NCBI): domain Eukaryota; kingdom Viridiplantae; phylum Streptophyta; class Magnoliopsida; order Ranunculales; family Papaveraceae; genus Eschscholzia; species Eschscholzia californica. The sequence goes on from BEHA01050087.1 coordinate 233,931, forward strand.
AATTTACTTGTATAGTTTAAGTATTTTCTTGTGTTTACTTCTCTAATCAATTTAAACTTATTTTGAAAGTTGAAAACATAAACATCAAATAGAAAAACTTACTTCAAGATCATAAGATAGAAGCATGCAAACAACTAAAATTTAGGTATTGTTAAATTCTATTCATTGTGTTTCTTCGATGTTTTCCCTTAATTCATTAAAAAGGATGATGACTAGTAACTTTGTGTTCGTAGCGTTAAACTTTGGCAGCCAATATATGGACAACCAAATTTGTTAGATGGACAACAATTAATTAGGTGTACAGTGTACTTATATTAAAGTCCAGGACAAGAAGAATTGAAGGGTGTAACAATAAATTACCTACTTTTCTTGAACTTCTTCGTCTTCATCACCAATTCACCATACATGACTAGGTTAAACCTGTTTTCAGCCGAGACCACCACCTATTGAGGGGTTTCTTTGACCATGATCCCCACAATGGAGTGGGTTTCAATATGTCGCTGCTTGCTTAAGGTGTAAGGTCTGTTGGATTACCTAGTTCAAAAGAAAAATTAGGGCTTAGATATTTCAACAAAAGTGATCAACTAATTTAGTAAGAAACAAAATTATTTCAACAAAAATAAAAAATTTTGTTTGTGAGAGCCTTTCAAAAATATGGTTTATGACACCTCTCCAACTAAGTAGGTTTACGTATGTGAGGATTCATTATCATATCACATGTGAAGCCCCCATTTTCATATGCTACTACCCATCCACTGTCCTGTGGGATGCAACTATCAACTCCCCCTTGACTGGCAACAAAAAAAAAACAGTTCTCCTTGTCTCGCAACAAAGTGCACTTTCGCTTGTCATGACAATAAAAGGGTTATGACTCTTGGAATTGTTTGTTTGATACTTGATTTGATATATCTCTTATGTTACTGTCAAAACAATATATGATGTTTGCGAAATCTGTTATGTTACAATTGTTAGAACAGAGAACTAATCAACAAAAGAAAGATAAAAATGTAGAAACATAGAAAGAGAGAAAGAAAAAAAAAACAATATCAGAGGACAATTGCTTGCGCCCACATTTCATACCATTGGCCTCTTTATTGACATTCATTCGTTTTCTTTACAGTTGATTATCATCATGATCATCATTAACTTTTATTTCAGAACCATAATTATAAGAACAAAGAACTAATTAACAAAAGAAAAAAAAAAGATTGAAAGAGAGAAAGGAAAAAAAACCAAAAACTGGGATAATTTACCACATTTCAAACCTTGGCTTTCTTCATTGACATTCATTCGTTTTCTTTCCAGTTGATTATCATCACGGTCATCATTAACTTTGATTTCAGAACCATAATTAGACGAACAAAGAACTAATTAACATAAGAAAGAAAAAGAGGGAGAGAAAGAGGGATTTGAGATTGGCAGCCTTGTGGCAGGAGGGTTGGTTGAATATGTGCAAGACCCAAGTTCCATTCTTCCCTGAAGCAGTGGACATAGTTCAATCCTAGTATAACCACAAAAAAAAATTCCTGTTGGTTTATTAGGTGCATGAAGACAATACACAAGATTACTATCATGGTTTAATTTGTTATAAATCTTAGGGGTTAAGTGATGTATATGCATATCGTGGATATAAACCTAAGAATTATATTTCCTTTCAGATCTAACTCCCATAGTCTTTTTAGTTTTCTCCAACATCTTACCATTCGACATAATTTATCCAAACTTATAGTTCTATTAAACAAGATAATATGATCTTTGAATAAGAAAAGTATAAAAAACTAATTTTATAGACATGAAAAAATGTTATAAGTTAACTATTCAAGATTACATGCATTATGCATGTCCCCACCATATTTGTGAAAACAAAAGTTCCCAAAGACTTATTCCATAGAGAAATAAAATGTTGTCCTTTTTTTTTTTTTTGCCATGCACATGCATGCATTCACTGGGTTGCAGTGTTGGGTCTCTCAATAACTTTTTCATTTGGAGATTGCAGTTTTGGGTTTAACTGTGAGACAATAAATTTTAAATGAGGTCATTCTAAGAGTGTATATGTGCAGCAGCCTATTATCCAACCAATGGATACAACTATGGGGTTGCCAAAAATGAACCACAAAATCCATAAATCTACGACATAAAAATTTCTACACGTGTTCATATTACTCAAATCTATAATTTCTTTAACACTGGTAGTTCATTTTTTGCCATCTAGATAAATGTATTTCAAGTTCAACAAAAAAATAAAGATAAATGTATTTCAAGAGGGGCTGTCCAACCACTGCACTAAATTGTGATGGAGACAATATCAAATTTAACTTCTAGAGATTTATATTTAAATAAGGCCATATTATAGTCAAGCGTACACATATGCTCCTTAACTTTTGAGACACCATAATCGGCGATAGAAGGTAAGAAAAACGAAATTTCTTTTAAAATTTACTTCAAGAGCCATTAGAGAGCACTATACACAAACATATGATAAGAAAATGTACCATAATTTTTAAATTGAATAAGCCCTATAAATACGTGATTTATAAGACATCTTGAACTCCTAATGGTCACATAAGAGCCCTTCAAAGCTATGCCAAGATTGTGTTTTCCAAGTGTAACCACATTTTTTGCATGAAATGTTACAGTCAATGGCATATCCTCGTTCGCTTTTCCTCACTCTACAAAATAAATGTGTAGCCTAGAGTCTGTTTTTTCGAGGTTTATGGGTTGCATTACTTTATGAATTAATCAACTGAAACTGAATGAATAAGTTCAGTAGATTCCATTGTGGAAAGTTGTAAATTTGTGCCCTTTTGTTCTCGATTAATTACTTGTTCTTTCTTGGTGATATTTTCTCTCCTAAAATCTCTTTGCTCTAAAGACTCTGTTTTGACAATTATGATCTCTCAAGTGTCATATACACGTGACCACTATAATAAAGAATCATAAAATAAACCAAAGTTGTAACTACTTTCATCATGGAGCGACAACACATTAATTTAACAACTGGAAAAATTAAAATTAAGTTTTGACAAAAAAAAATCAAGACAAAAAAAATTCACAAACTTCCTCTACTTTGAGATTACTAACACAAACAATTTGAATATTACATTTTTGAATTTACCAAATGAAACCCTAAAAACTCATCACTTAACAAGTTTTCAACTTCATGTGAGACTAAAGGGGTTATGTACCTTCATGTGAGTCACTGAAGGAAATACCATGACTTCTTAAATAAAGTATTGTGGAGGAAGGGGTTTTCTTTGGACATTGGAATTAAAATGAAGTAATGATTATAAGATTTGAATAGAATCCATAATCCATGTGATACTTATAGTGTAGTTTGATATCCTTTTAGTTCTCTCCAACATCTCACATTTTGACGTCTAATATATCTATATATACAAAAACTCTTTCAAATTTTTATGCAAAAAAAAAACCTCTTTTAAAGAAGTTTATATGATCCCATATAAAACAATTTTATAGGCATGAAAAGGTGCAACAATTTTATAGGCATGAAAAGGTGCAATAAATAATCAAGATTAGCAATAAATAATCAAGATTAGCAATAAATAATCAAGATTACATGCATTATGCATGTTCCCACCATATTTGTGAAAACAAAAGTTCTCTAGGACCTCTTCTAGAGAGAACCACAAATTCAATTCTGGAAAGGATAGTGGCCTCTTGAGGTTAGGGTTCAACTTTGAACTAACTTTTTTTTTTTATGCTTTTGTGTGGTTGCAGCCTATTATCCAACTAAGGGATACATGTATGTGGGTGGCAAACAAATGAGTTTTTTTTTGTTGAAATAACATTGCATTAATGTATCAAAGCGTTATTACAGTACATATCAACTAAAATACAAGGGATGTTATTCCACATTTTGCTTTTATTGCTCTTCCTTGCCCATCTAGCTAATTTGTCCGCGTTCGAGTTTCATTCTCTTCTGGTGTATTGAAATTGAACCGTTTCGAAGTCTTTTTTGCTTTCTCTGATTTTACTGATGTGAATCAAGGATTGCCAGTGAATAGAATGGTGTTTGTTGCGGAGATGTTTGATTAGGTTGATGTTGTCGCTTTCTATGATTATTGATTTGTGATTCTTAGCTTTCGCCCATTCCAATCCGAAGAGGATCGCTATGGCTTCACATTCTTCGTTGTTTCTGGCTCTAGTAGATTGGACCTGCGCTTCTATGAATTTTGCATCAACATCATGAGCTATCATACTGATTCCCACATTGGATGTTAAATTTAAAAAGGAAGCATCAACATTTATCTTAATAAATTCATTGGCCGGCGGATGCCATTTATCCAGAGTTTTATGTTTGTTCGTCTCTAGTTTTTTGTTTATTTTCGGAAAATTCTCTATCATTTTTATTCCACATGAAAACTTTTAGGCATGTTCATTTTCCTTAAATTCTATAATTTCTTCACCATGGTTTTTTTGGGAAGAAATAGAATAATTTCATAGATAAATTATTTTTATAGAAGTTCGAAGAGCAGATTAACTTCACACAAAAAAACAATTAGAATAAGAAAAATTACAAATTGCTCAAAACCTAATTAAAGCTGCCCAGTTTGTAATTCGATTCGAGAACACTTAGTGTTTTCTCCATAGTTAGTTGTTGTAGTTGAAACTGATCAAAAAACTTGTTTTATTCCTTGATGGTTTACAAAAGAAATATAAGACTCTATTTATAGAGTTACAATACTACTAGTTTACAATTTTACTAGTTCCTAATATTTTACTAGTTTCTAATAGTTTATGCTAATATATTTACTAGTTCCTAATATCTTACTAGTTGTAACATTTGATCTTTCCTAATATCTCAATATAGGAACAATATTATATGCGATATCTTAACATATAGAAAGATATTGCAACACTCCTCCTCAAGTTGGTGCATAGATATCGCACATGCCCAATTTGTCTACCAATTTCGAAAATATTCGACTTGAAACCGCTTTGGTAAGAACATCAACCGATCGGATCTTTGGTAACTCTACAATGTTGTCTTCCAAGTTTTCTTTAATAAAACATCGATCCACCTCAACATGCTTTGTGCGGTCTTGTTGGACTGGATTGTGAGCAATATCACATGCTGCTTTATTGTCACAATATAATTGAATCGGTCTTTCAGACGGATATCCTAAATCATCCAAGAAGAGTCTTAACCATAACGCTGCACATATGCCATCAGTCATACCTCTAAATTCGTTTTTCAAAAGTGACACAAATAATGTAATAAAAACCATAAATAATAATAAGTTTCTTCTAACCCAATCCTAAGAACTAATAAAAAAAATTATCATTGATAGGTGTTCGGAGTGAAACAATGAATAAATAAAAAAGAACTGGCTTTTAATAGAATTACAAACCGAACTCAACTCCTTTTATCTTTATAACAAAATAAGTTTTGTTCCGAAACCTAAGGCAACAAATGTGTTGCCATATGACAACAAATTAGAAGAACCAAAGTTCCAGTTTGATGGGATCAGCATTGAGCACCACGCCTTCTGAAAACCTTTGGTCTTATAACTGCTCACTTATATGTTTGGCAAATATTCTTACCAGCAACTAGATGTGCATTCTATCTAGTAACTTCACAACTTAGTTGATTTTGTCTAGTTTAAAAAAAAAAACGGAAAAAATTGAAAATGGAGTGGAATGAGGTATGTATTTGAATTTAGGAGCCCAAACTTATGCACCTTTGACTTGCTCTAAGGACTGCGTTTGTCAACAAAAATACCATAACTTCTTAAATGAAGTATGGTGGAGGAATGGGTTTTCTTGAGAAGCTGGAATTAAAATGAACTAATGCTTTACAAACTAAATATCTCAGAGCTAAACCGACTACCCAAACCCCAAATTTCCTTTGATATCTTCGCCAATGAGTTTATATGGGTTTGCGTGGAATCCGTATGATATTTATAAGTAGTTTAATATCCTTTTAGTTTTCTCCAACAACTCACAGTTTGACGTATATTATATCTATGTATACAATACTCATTTAAAGAAGATTATGTGAATAGATATAAAACAAATTTTATTGGCATGAAAAGATGCAATAAATAATCAACATTACATGCATTATGCATGTTCTCACCATATTTGTGAAAACAAAAGTTCTCAAGGACCACTTCCAGAGAGAACTACAAATTCTAGGAAGGATAGCGGCTTTTGATGTTTTTTTGTGGAAGAGCTTCTTGGTGTTAGGGTTCAACTTTGAACTGTTAAAATAAAGAAAGAATATGGATCACCAAGATTGTCTCTTATCCTCATCATATTTAAGGAACCAAATATATGGTTTCCTTTACCAAATATATGGTTTCCTTTCATCCAAGAATTACAACCAGTGACAACTTGCCTTCTTTATATGGATCCATTGTACAATAGCATAAATAGAGGTTATTATTCCCTTGTAAAATCATCAAGCAATACAATTTCCTTTCAATACAATTTCCTTTTCTTAATTCTCTCTTGATAACATGGTATCAGAGCATGGTTTTTAATCTGCTCATCATCTACCCAAACCACAACCAGTCATTACCGAGTCACCATGTCAAATGAAGATAACTCGGGTAATGACCTCACCTTACAACTTGCCAATCTGCTCAAAAATTCCCAACCAAAAAGTCCAAAACTATCCGACAGTTTACAAATCAATCTGAAACTTACCAGTCAAAACTACGCGCTATGGACCCGGATGATTCGGGTCGCCATAGGCGGAAGGTCAAAAAACTTGCTGAAACATTTAACTTCAAACCCACCAGATCGAAATCATGAAGCTTACGAACAATGGGAACAAGACGACTTAGTCGTTTTTTCATGGTTGATATAAAATATTGAACCAGTACTTGCGGGCAATCTAACCGAGTTTCTCACAGCAAAATTGTTGTGGGATGCTCTGTTGGTCACATATAGCAGTGGTAGAGACAAGTTGCAGACGTTCAACCTTCACGTTAAAGCAAATGACATCAAACAGAATGAAAGTTCCCTTGAAGATTTCTGGATTACACTACAAGGTATTTGGGGTGAGATTGACCGAATCGATCCGAATCCCATGAAGTGTCCAGAAGACATCCAAACCTACTAAAAAATTAGGTCAGAACAGAAACTTTTTCAATTTCTAAATGCCCTAAATCGAAAATATGACCCCATTAAAAGGGAAATTCTTCGGTTAGAACCTCTCCCAACTGCAGAAGCAGCCTATGTGGCTGTCCGTAAAGAGGCTACTCACCAAACCATTCTAGGAGCAACGTCTATTAATGCAGGTAATATAGCAGCCGGTTTGAGTGCCTCCGAAATAGGAATAGGGCTCATAACAAAGGGTCACCGTCGATCCGAGGGAAAAAAACCCAGACCATCAACCAAAGAGGACAAGTCTCACCTTAAGTGTACTCACTGTGGTATGACAAAACATACCAAAGAGCAATGTTTTAAGCTTGTCAGATATCCCGAGTGGTGGTCTAACGGTCACAAAAAAGGAATAAAAAATAATGATCAAGAAACAGGGAAAGCTTCTTCTGCAGTGGGCAACAATGAAGATGCCAACACCTATAACAGTGACCAGAACAGTAGTGGATTTGGAGGAATGGCTATGGTGCATGATCAAGAAGAGCATGGAGGGTTCCCAATGTCTACAGGTATTGGGTTTGAGAGAGACATCTCAAAAACCCATTCTTACTCTCTATTTAATTACAATTTACCTCCTAAAAGTTATATTAGAAGAAGACAAGAACAATCATGGATATCTGATTGCGGAGCCACTGACACCATGAGTTACGAGTTATCATATTTTGTCACATCAACCAAGCCTACAAAATCATATATACAAGCATTGAATGGAGAAACAATGAATGTGAAAAATGGGGGAATAATTGAAATTTCTCCAACGCTTAAACTTTCTAATTGTCTCTATGTTCCTTCCTTGTCACATAAACTCTTATCAATAAGTCATGTAACAAAAGAGTTAAATTGCTCAGTCCTCATGCAACCTACTTTTTGTATTTTACAGGATATCAGGACGGGAGCGATTATTGGGCGTGTCACTGAAAGACAAGGGTTGTATTACGTGGATGAGGTGACTCAAAGTGGTACTGCAATGCTTTCTCATGGGACAGTAGAACGTGAAGCCTGGTTATGGCATAGAAGATTGGGGCATCCATCCACGGGTTATTTGAATATTTTATTTCCTAATTTACTTCCTTCCAGTTATAAGACACATTGTGAGACTTGTGTTTTAGCTAAAAGTCATCGAAAAACCTTTAAACCAAGTAACACAAGGGTTGATATACCTTTTTCATTAATCCACTCGGACATATGGGGTCCAGCTCCAGTTATTGGGGGACAAAATCTTCGTTTTTTTGTGATATTTGTGGATGATTGTACACGATGACCTGGGTGTATCTATTAAAAAATAAGTCTGAAGTTCTTGAGAAATTCAAGATTTTTTACACCATGACCCAAACCCAACTTCAAAAAAACATTCAAATTTTTCGATCAGATAATGTAGGGGAATTTGTTAACACTAATATGAAACAATTTTTCCAAACCAAAGGCGTAATTTATCAAACCACCTGCACCCATACTCCCGAACAAAATGGCGTCGCGGAACGAAAAAATCACATACTGTTAGAAATAACCAGGGCCCTTCTATTTGAATTACAAGTTCCCAAACTTTACTGGCCAGAAGCCCTTGCTACGACCACTTATCTTATTAATCGGCTGCCCACTCAAATCCTAAAAACAAAAACCCCATTACAAGTTTATAAAAAAGAGAATTAACCATTTTAAGTATTTGTTTCTAAAAGTGATTTTATGTGGTGGAATCCCAAACCCTAGACTCCTCTCCCCATTTGAGTTCATTTTCATTCCCGTAATTTTATTTTAAAAACCAAAAACCAAATCATTTTACAATCTTATTACTTCCTAATTTTAGAATAGGTTTAACTAGTCTCTGAGGAACGAACCGGACTTACCGGAATTATCACTTGACGCCCGTATACTTGCGGGTGGTGACCTATTTAGGAAACTTTCTAGGCCCATCAAGTTTTTGGCTTGATGGGCCTAGAAAGTTTCCTAAATAGGTCACCACCCGCAAGTATACGGGCGTCAAGTGATAATTCCGGTAAGTCCGATTCGTTCCTCAGAGACTAGTTAAACCTATTCTAAAATTAGGAAGTAATAAGATTGTAAAATGATTTGGTTTTTGGTTTTTAAAATAAAATTACGGGAATGAAAATGAACTCAAATGGGGAGAGGAGTCTA
>BEHA01050087.1:249283-259352 GCA_002897215.1 Eschscholzia californica subsp. californica
TTTTTTTTGTTGGAATAAATAGAATAATTTCATAGACAAATTACTTTTACAGAAGTTAGATGAGAAGATTAACTTTACAAAACAAAACAACAATTAGAATAGGAAATGTTACAAATGGCTCAAAACGTAATTAAAATCGAATACCTAGTGTTTTCTTCATAGTTCCTTGTTGTTCCAGTAGAAAATGGAAGCTTTAGTTTGGACAAGTGTTCCCTAAACCTTCTTTGCATAATAGACGTCCATCATCCTCTTGTTCCTTTCAGGCTATATATTTCATATGATTGCAGTTGTAATGCATAACCTAAAGAAACTTTTTCTATATTTCATTTCTTCGTTCTCCATCCTGTGATTAGTTGGATGATATCCAAATGAGTTAAATCATTTCATTTTTGTGGGAATAATCATTTCCAGACTTCAGAAGCAAAAGAGCAACGTAAAAGCAAGTGGTTGAAGGATTCTTCATTTGATATACACATAGAGCATCTATTGGATTGAAGGAGCCATCAGCCTATCATTAGTGGGTAGAGACTTGTGCAGGATTGACCAAAGGCTGAATGATACTTTAGCTGGTATTGTCTTGTTCAAGAAATACGTATGAAGGAATCGCCATTAGCATTGACTGCTCTTCGAGAAGTTATAGAGAACTCGTAGGGAGACCAATTTCTTGAATCATGAGACGTTGTAAGATTATTGGTAGCCATAGTTGTTGCACTAAAAAGCTTTGTTCGCCCCTTTATTTTATAATTGCTTATAGGTTTAGAAAGGTGGAGGTTCCATCTATCTTCTCCCAATTCAACTCCCAAAGACAAACTTTTTCTCTTGAAATTTGGAGAATGAAGTACTTGATTTATTCTTCCAGTACCTTTTTCATTGGGACTTGGGAGATTGTGGTATCAGTTACAGCCGACCCAAACCCAGCCTGACCCTGGGCAGAAAGTAAGTAGGGCTTGAATCCTTCGACGAATAACAGATTAGACTGCCTAACTCCGTCGTTTTTCTCTCTAAGAACAAACCAGAGACTTAACCCTAGATTCCTTCTTCAAGCTGTCAAGAAAGAGAGAGATTTAAGAAGCACAAACCAATTTCAACCCTCCATTTCACCATATTCTTTAAGAAACACCATAACTTCTATTGAAAGTGTTATTTTGATCAAATTGATTTTAAGGCACAATGTCTACACTTCAATATAGCAGAAGAACAATTGACACATTACAAACCTCTCCTACTAGAAGAAGAACCCCACATTTTGAATGTATCTTGGAATTCATCAAATTTGTTTACCTTTTTTCTTCTCTTCTACCGATTCTTTGTAATCTTTCAACATATTTTGGATGGATTGGCATTGAAACCAAGTAACTATGATGATAATATTCTCCCGTGCAGCTTTTCTTCGAGCATACTCGCATTTACTTTTTGATCCTACTCTCCTTTAAGCTCATTTTGGCGCACTACTTCTGTTGGCGGAGATACTCACGCATCTGAGTATGTATATCTGTCTTCACCACTAAACGCATCCTCTTTGAATCTTCCCATAATAATCCACCATGCTCTCTTGCATAATCACAAGCAGTTTCATAGAGATCCTGCAATTAAGCAAGAACAAGTGAGAAAATACTAGTCTTCAACCATATTTGTGTTTTTATAGAGCTTTGAGCACTAGGTATGGGCTGGGTTCCAACATCGAAGCCCTCACCGAGTACTAGAATTATTAGCTTCGGGTTGTTCTAGGATGCAGAATTGAAAGCGACAAATGGAAATGACCTACTGAAACAGTACCCAAATAATGAAACAATACAATAATAAAAAATTTACTCAATTTACAAGGAAAACGGGAGAATGGTTACCTTAGAAGGGAATTCGTCATAGAACTGTGAAGGGGTCATTTCCACCCTATTCAGATCACTTTCCCACAGCCTAATCTGCAAAATTCAGCATAGGTTTGTAAAGATGGCTAAGAATATGTTGATGACAAGTAGGTGCGCAATCAACATGATGGAAAGCTGGGCACCTGATCTGTCACATTTTCGGGTACTGATGGTGTTTTTTCAGCAACACGAGGATGTGCATTCTGCTGAAGAAACGAAATTATCTGCACATTCGTGATTTCAAGGGTAAGGACGACAAATAGCTTATAGATGCAGTTAAACAACCGAAAGGGGTTCATTAACAATCTGCAAATAAGATGAGAGAGAAAAGCGATATGACTAGAAACTTACCTGTTCAGATGTAATTCCATTATCAAAAGCATTATACAAGCTCTCCTTTGTAATTGCTCCAACTATAAGGTTTGGAAGTTGATATTCTATCCTACAATTTAAGACAACACTCGGGATGAAAGAAGAATAACAAAGAAGTTTATCAAGAAAAGGAAATGTGAACCATTCTAAAAACGCTATATTTAGAAAGCTTTTGAGCTATGAAGCGTGTACAGCTTTCGTGATCTTGTTTCGGGATTAGAAGAAAAACGTGATCCATAAAGAAAACGTTCAGGAAATTGAAATGTAATTAGATGACATACCTTGCGAACAGCCGCAAAATTTCACAATGTAGTTTGGAGGTCGAGTAAGCATAAAGTCGGAAGTTTGTTTCAACAACCACAAAACCCTGTGCAGAAATGCATTAACCTATGAATAATTTGGACACTGTTCATTTTGTAAATCATAAAAAACATACTAGGGCTTCTCGTGCACAATAAAATAAAATAAACAGAATAAATATGAGGTACAGTTGATAACAGAATTCGTAGACATCTACAAGTTATGGTGAGATATTAGGAATTGAACAATTGGTATCCTGAACATAAAATAATTTTAAGCAAAATTCGGAGGCAATAAGGATTAAGATACCTGCTTCCTTGATGAAGAATCAGACAAGCTGACAGAAAGATTTGTAGCTAATTTAGTAGGTATGAACCAGCTCTCTTTCCTACCCTAGAAGAAACAAAAGGATTTTAATATTTTCTGTACTTCAATATATAAAAGAATTCCTTAGAGTACGCGATGAAAGATTATGGAGTCACACTCACCTGCTGAAGTTTAACTAGTCCTAGGTCTGCGAGATCTTTAATGGTACTTCTCTCTACGTCGTTCAAGGTGATCATATTATATGCCTGAAATATAAATAAACAGTTGACCCCATATCAAGATTGTAGAACATTATTTAGTAGTTGCTTCCAAATAAAATTTCAAAACCTTGAAGGCATTGCATAAACTAAGATTGTTCATTTGAATATTGAAATTCGTCTTGAAATAACAAATTATCTATTAAGGCATATGTACATAACTAGACTTGGTTTGATCCAATATTTGAGCTCTGTAGTTCAATGTATATAATCAAGCGATTCTATAAGTAACCGTCGAAAGAATTCAAAATATCAAAAGAATAAGACATGTCTTTAGTACCTGGCCCGTGGTATGGAAACTGAGCTCTAACATAAAAGAAATTAAGTCCGCTGGATCAACGCCACGATCCTGCACCAGATAAAAAGAGTGAAAAGATGAATACATACCAGTAAAATGGACATCATGTTATTCATGTCTACCAAGTCACGTCTATCTCAAAAAATGTCATGCCTTGCAAAGAAATCAAAAATTAATATGTTGAAAAGGATCGCAAGTTTCATGTTCAGTGTCAAGAATATATCGCCAATAAAATGTTTAGTGAGAAAAACTCTGGCAGAATTGTTACTTTTGCGTATTCTTAGAAACTATGAAAACAGGATAAAGGAAAAAAGCAACGTATCGCAATCCAAAAGCGTTGTGATTGATTACCTCGGCGTTGGTGATATATTCCCTAATTATATACCAAAGTTGTGAGTTTGTAGCCATCAGCTGCATTTTACACACGGAATAAGATACGTACTAAAAAGAATATTTGACAAGAAGTAAAGACATTTTATGGTATACACACCAAGAACTGAAAGCCATTCTCAGTTAGTCTTGGAGCTTCTCTGTCTCTGTGTAAAAAGCACAGTAACATCTCTAATCATTCCATATATCAAACCTTTGCTTCTTTACGTAAATAAATAGAATAAATTGCTTAAAAACCCCAATCAGAAAATATTAGAACCTCTGAGTCAAAAGACCACGCTGAAAAATTTTCATCATAGAAGAGCTGAAGCTTGTTGTCTTTTCCACTTGGCCTGAACTTATAAGTTGCAGCAAGAAGTTCTGATTTTACCAAAATTTCAAGTTATCAGCGAGATACAGAAAAGAAAGATGAAACTACATTTTGTCCAAGTTCGAAACTGTTTCAATTTCAGTATATTTAGCTTATGATCATAAACATTAACATGTAAGCACCCATCATATATAACAGGTCACAGCAATATCTGGCTGAAGAAATCGACCTCCCATTGTTGAATCGCATAAGCCTCTAGCTCCTCCAAAGTTGGGAGCCTGGCAGTGATACTTGCAGGCATTGACTCCCTTGGTAACACTCCGCTGCAGTTTCCAGCTTTAATGTCATATACCATAAACTTCATAAGCAAAACTACACATTCTGAGCATCTTAAATATGATAAACCCAAATTATCATACGGATATAGATATTTAAGGTTAATATTACGGATGATTTGAAGACCAAAACTAATTGAATATTAAGCAGGCACTATATTAAATAAAATATTCAGGGTAGTAGGGTACATTAGGCAAAACGAGTGTAGGAGGCAACGGAAATAATTCAGTACCAATCTACCGTTAATTTAGATGGTTTCAAAAGGATTATGAAGCAAGATCTAGAGAAAGATCCAGAGCTTAGATCTTTTAGTGGAAGGAGTCAGGAGTGGAAGAATATCTTGGTGGCTAAAACGGAAACGACGCCATTTCCTGTTGAAATGTACCCTATGTAAATTAGAGAAAAAGGGGATCTTCATCTCATTAATCCTTAAGCAAGTATTCTCCAATGAGGTGTGACGGAATAAATGGTGACTACTTTTCCTTTATGCGAATAATGTGATTTAGTAGATGGTAACATAGTAGCAATCTATAAGCAACATTATAACTTGATCATACGCCGCACAACCGTAGACACAAACACGCACACACAAAAAAAAATTAAGACAAGACAAAGTGAATATGACTTACCCATGAGCTATATATTTCTGAAGGTTACCCTGAAACTTGGGATTCAATTTATAGCTGGTCTCCTTCTTCCTACAGTGAACAAAGCAAAGACTTCGTAACACTATAACACGCCGACACGAGCCCAAAGGGAAACGTAAAAATTAAAAGTCCATCCGATAACTTAAACTCATACATAAGTCTAATATAACTCGAGATCAAAATTAATAACTTTCATTAGTGTAGTTAATTCTCGATTCTAGACGTGCTAATCGAAAAATGTCTTCCAAATTGAAATTCTTTCTTTACTCTAAGTCCAAAAGGGTTTCTAATATGGGTATCTCACAAGTTCCATAATTTTCTTATAACTTAACCTTAATCAATGCTCTTACGATAAACAAATGCGAAACGAAACTAGTATGTATACCTGTCAGTAATCTCGATAAATATTCTTAGTTGTATTAATCTATCAACAGCTACTCTATGTTTAGAGACCCCATCAGGAAGAACCCATTCTTCCATTGATTTAGCTGTTACTGGAACATCAATGTATAACAATTGTAATACATACTTCTTTGCTAATGGAGGCAATGACCTGAATCACACAATAAACACCCAAAAAAGTTCACAACTTCAATAGAAATTCACTTATATAAACCCTAAATTATGCAAGATTGGGACGACAAAGAGATTCAAAGTCGAGGTAAACCTCAAAACAGCTTCACAAATGAAAGTGTTTTCGTAGAGCTTGTCAAGCTTTAGAGCTGGTAAAGCTGCGAACATGTCCATGAAATTCTTCGCGATGATTTTCACTTGAGGCATCTTGGAAAATCACTCTATCTCTCTCTCTCTCTCTGAGTCTCTAAGGAAAACTTGGGAGTTAGGGTTCTGCAATTTAGGAGTTGGGGACTTAAATTTGAGGGTTAAGGGTTTCAATTTGGGGGTTAGGGTTTCAATTTGGAGTTAGGGTTTTCAAATTAACTCTTCCTAATCTTCTTGTTCAGAAAAGTAAAATGGGGGAAGAGGGCAACAAAACCGATTAGGAGGTATAATCAAGGATTGAGATGAAACCAATTGTTTTTGTGCATTCTTGTGTCCTGCTGTTGTTCACTTGTTTGGGCAGTTTAAGAACCCTTAGGCAAGTGGAAAATCAATTTTCTCACCCGACTCTCACGTGCACCAAACGGGGCCTTATCTACGCTGAATTTCAACAAATTTTCATCTCTTCGAACCAAGTTCAAGAAATTGCTTCGAACATCTTGCTTGGGTGCTCGTTCGCAACTACTCCACCTCTCTTGTTCAAATTTCCTATACTAATGTCTCATACTCCTTCCTCAATTTTTAGAATTCTGATAAGTCGTACTCTTGAAATTCTGTTTTCACATTCATTGCATCATTTGTTTTTTGGTAGGAAGCTTGTAGCTAAAGAGAACTTTATCTTCTTTAAAAAAAATCAAAACTTAGTTGAAACGATTAATCGCCAACAACCCTTAATTGGAGTGGAAAGAGATATAGTATTCCACCTTGGAGGTCAAGGGTTCGAGGCACGTTGAAATATTCAAAAAAACAAAAATGAAAAAAGTAAGCCATCACTTTTGGAATGTAAAAACAACATATTTTGACTATATCATGTTAAATAGGTTGATAAATTCTTGAGACTACACAGTTACAGACGTTTAGTTTTTTCTTTTTCATTTTGTACTACTCTTTTGTTTGGTGTTTTCTTAGCATATTGTTAACTTATTATAAATTTTTCCCAAAAGAATAGATAGATTAGCCTAGATATAGGAAATTCTAAAATCACTTGCATCTATATAATAAAACAGAAGAGAAAACGGTGACTGGGACAAACATCCTTTTTTAATGGTCGCGGCTTTGGGGAATAAAGAAAATTCTCCGGGGAATAAAGATTTTTCTTAAAACTAGTCAAATAAGTTTAGCTTTTATGTTTTTTTTTTATTGCTAAGGGACTTTGATGGGCCTAAAAGGTTACCCTAAAAGGTCTCCACCCGCAAGTATACGGGCGTCAAGTAATAACCCGGTAAGACCGGGATCGATCCTCAAGGATAGGGGGTAATTCGAATACCGAAAGAGTCTAACCCACCGGTTTAAGTGTCAGTCACTAACTCAGACTAAAAACAAAAAAAAAAAGAGAATAAGTTGGATGTTTGGATTGATTTCAAATAAATAAACAAATAAGGCTAACTAAACTAAAGGTGGCAGATTCAGGAAGAGTCGAGTAAGAATGGAACGAGAGGGATACTTCGATCCACAGAATTGATAGTGACTAGTACTAATAATCAATAAGCATGAAAAGTTAGTTAACTTCACCCATTTACTTGGATGGGTCAACGAACTCTTGGTTTAACTCAGATTCCAGTCCATGAACGGTCTAAAAATCCGGAAGATTTTATCATTAAAAGCAATAAAACTCTTGTCACATCAAAACATGTATCACGAGTATCCGACTACAAAAGCTAGCTAGACATGGTGGAGCACATAATAAACGAGAAGAAAATAAAGAAAGACATGAGTTAAGGTGAAAATCTCCCTATTTCGGTGATGGCGCAAGACTAAGATCGACGGGAAATATAAGTGTTCAAGTGCTGTCGATCTCCCTGTAACAGAATGCAGGGGGTCCCCTTAACAGTGTATAATAGGTGTCCTCTCAGCAGAACTTGACCTCCCCTTAACAGAGTGTCATCTTCTTCCTCTCAAACCAAATCCACCATGAAAGCTAGGATCAAGGTTTCTCTCTCTAAGATTTGTTGCTCAAAACAAAATCAAACATTATAGGAAGCAAGGCAATGATGAATGGATCTAAAACCCTAAGGTTTCCGAGCCTAATGATGACCGAAACTACCCAAAATTGCTCCGGCAAGGTCTACCAAAATCCGGCCAAAGAAAACTCCAATTCCGGCCTAGAACTTGCTGTCTCGAGCAACTGCTAGCCGTCCCTTGTTCCGAGCTGTTCCCCGTGCTAATAGGAGATAACCCGCACTGCTTCTATGCTTCCCGCGAGCTGCTGTTGTTGGAGCTGCTTTAATGGTGGATTGAGGCAAAACCGAGCTGCTGTCCAAGTGGAAAACCCGAGCTGCTGCTGTTGGAGCTGCACCGGTGAGAACTCAGACGAACCCGAACCGTGCCGGCCAAGTTCTCTTGGCCGGCAGCCTCCTTCCCTTCTCTCTCTAGCTTTTTTTTCCCCTAAACCCTAAAAAACTCTAATTTCCCATTCTCGAAGATGACCAACCAGCCTTCTTTTTCTTTACTAAAACCTTTGAATTGGGCTTATAAAGAGAGGTGCCCCTAAACTTCTCCTTTGGTCTTCTTCCTTGGGTTTTTGGGCCTGACTTTGAGTCTTATTACACACACCAAGGGGTGCCTTCAAATTTGTCTCTACTTCCTCTAATTTTCAGAAAGACGAAAATGACCCTCAACTTCCTTCTTCCATAACTTTTCCGTCCGAACTCCGATTCGACTTCCGTTTTCGCCACCGGATTCACCATCGACTCCACTTGCCACTTAACCTCTGATCTCTGCCAAAATTACCAAAATACCCCTGGTCTCTCTTTCCTTCCGGTCTCTTCCACATGAGATAAAATCTGATAAATGTTCCGTTTTATTCCGAATGAAGCGTCAAACTCCAAATAAGGTACCTACCAAGAAAAACTTATAAATAATTAGAAATAAAACACGAAAAGAACTAACTCATCAAAGTTAAGTGATCTCAATGTGGTATTTTAACGCCACATCAGACTTCTAATTTTTGGGAGTTCTCCTCCATCTCATCACCTCTCTCTACCACCTCATCTCCACGCCATCTCATCATCTTCTCCGGTGAAGGTCGCCGGCCGGCGACCTTCAAACATAAAAAAAAAAAATCAAATTAAAATTTTTTTTCTCTCTCCTCTGTCTCAAATTCTTTTTTTTTTTTCCTTCCTCTCTCTCTCTAGAACAGATCTAGAGAGAGAGTAGATCTTCACGAACAGATCTAGGTCTGTTCGTGAAGATCTACCTCTCTCTCTCTCTACATCTGTTCTTGAGAGAGAGGAAGGAAAAAAAAAATTTGAGAGAGGAGAGAGAAAAAAAATTTAATTTAATTTTTTCTTATGTTTGAAGGTCGCCGCCCGGAAAATTTTCCGGCCGGCGACCTTCGTCGGAGAAGATGATGAGGTGGCGAGAAGATGAAGTGGCAGAGAGAATAGATGAGATGGAAGAGAACTTTTATAAAAATGTATTTTGTATTCCCCATAAAAATTTATTCCCCGGAGAACTTTCAAAAAAATTTGGATTCCCTCGAGAATTTATCCCCCGAAGAATTTTCTTTATTCCCCAAAGCCGCGACCTTTTTAATAAAGGATATAGTCTAGAAGTCCTTTTCAAAATTTAAAATATAGTTCTTCGTAGAGATAAAGTTACCTATTTAAAAAACAATAATCGTTTCCTTCTTAGAAATAAAATAACTAATTTAAGAAAAAAAGAAACAAAATAAATTTCAAGGGTTAAAAATAGAAGTTAAAATCTCTCTCTCAATAAAATAATAACTAATTTAAGAGAAAAGAAACAAAAAAGTAATACAAAAAAATAATAAGTAATAAAAACCTCTCTCTCTCAATAAAATATAATAATAAATTTCGTAACATTTGATTGATACAAGTGTCCGTGCCCTAGGGCACAAGATATACCCTAGTCATATTTGAAACAGAAAATGGAATGACATTACTTGTAATTGTTGTTTTAGTATTTCCCATATATGATTGACTTAGGAGTCTTACTAGTGCATTAATGATACAGATTTTATTCTTGATTAAAAATATTTGATGGTTAAAAAGACCAGATAACTAGAGTATGTGCTCAGGAAGATAACAAATTATTTTATGAGTCATATTCCAAGTAAGAATTTAAGTGACATAAAGTTTTCATTGAGCATACAAAGAAAGCACATAAACATACGTAGAGTGTTCAAATACTTCGCTTTTAGTTAAGTTTACTTTACTTAATTTGTAACA
>BEHA01050087.1:297135-309528 GCA_002897215.1 Eschscholzia californica subsp. californica
GAACAACACAAAGATACATGGTATAATTCTTATTTCTCTCCTCAACTTCATGAGAGTTATATAAGTAAAGTTCATAGAACTTTCGAATATAAAGTGCCTTATAAAGGGATAGAAATTGACTCGATACTGACTCAAAACAAATGACCCTAACGGCCGACAAAAGATCCTGAAGATCGAGAATGAAAAGACCCTACAGGTCGACAAAATATTACAGTAAAACTTATAAAAGAACCACCGCCTTGTTGCCGGAGAACCGTCGCCGTCACCGGAAAACCGCCGCCGACATCGAAAAACCGCCGCTGCCACCAGAAAAACCGCCTCCGTCACCGGAGAATCGTCGCCATCACACCACCACAAGAAATCACGTCACCACCATACCACCTTCACGAAGCACCGCCCGATCTTGCCGTAAAAACCAATCGCTCCACCACCACCACCCATCACAATCAATAAAACACCACCACCACCCACCACCACCACCAATCGCTCCACCACCACCAGCATGTTAAAACACCACCACCATCACATCACCACCATACCACCACTAAACCAATCGCTCCACCACCACCAACATGTTAAAACACCACCACCATCACATCACCACCATACCACCATTAAACCAATCGCTCCACCGATAGATCTGAAACGGACACCACCATTAAGTAGAGTGGATCGATTGAAAGATATCCATTAGATCGATCTAGAGAGGTTTTTGGAACCGATTTTGGAGTATCCTTAACCCTATAGCGATGAATCTAGAAAACCCTAAATCCACTCGAAAACCAGTAGATCTAGCCCTAAAACCAGTCGCACCACCACCACACCACCCCTACCTTCAAACCATCACCATTACTAGACTCCACCACAGAAACCACACTGCCACCACCACATCCCAACACAAAACACCACCAAATTATACCAAAAATCCATTCGCACCACCACCATCACAAAAATGGTTTAACTGTATAAGAGATAAAGAGAGAGAGAGAGAGAGGAGAGAAAGAGGAAAGAGAAGCAATAAAGAGACCATAAAGGGATTCCGGCGAAGGGAGGACCCTTCGCCGGAGGATTTAACCTAGATCTGGGGAACGGTGCCGATCGGCAGAAGTTAGAGAGAGAAACTGTTGAGTTTGTCCGCGTCAATGACTATGAGAGACGGAGAGTTTAATAGATAATTAAAGTTTGGTCCCTGGCTTTTTCCATCTCAGATTAGAGAGAGAGGGAAAGAAGGAACTCGATCTTGAGAGGGAAACCGAGAGGAGCTCATGAGGGAGAACTAGAGACTATTGATTCGTCAGAACAAAGGGCTTATCATCTACTCCATCTTCTTCAGAGAGAGATCAAAGTGAAGAACTAGAGAGACCGAAGAATTTTATTTGAAAACCCTAATTTGATTATTTCTTCTCCAAGACGATTGAGGAGAAGTGGGTTTTTCATTTCTATCAAATAATTGTAAAATTCACACCCTTTTCTTCACAATTCATTGTCTATAATCTAGTTATTAGGGCTTCTTGATGTTTCAGATTTCTTAGTACAAAGATGTTATGAATTCTGTATTTCCTGGTATGATTGATTCTACTTTTGGGTGAACTGGGTGAATTGTCTTGTTTAGGGTTAGGGTTCTTGCTCATTGAGAAATCAATGTTTAGGGTTATGGTTTGGATATGCCCTTTGAGAAGTCAATGTTTCTGGTTGCATGAGTCTGGGTTGTTTTGATGAGATTTTAGGCATTAGTTTTCCTTTGTTCTTACCAAAGAAATGGAGAAGATTCTCACCAAAGAAATGGAGAAGATGATTCCCCTCTCGAGATCAAGTTCGTTCTTTCCCTCTCTCTGTCTAGTCAAAGATGAGACAAAACCAGGGACCAAACTTGGTCTGAGTTGGCTCGCCACGTCACCCATTCGGGTCAGAGTCGGACGACCACTCGGGCCAAGCATCACTTATCGCCCCAAAATACCATATTACGGCTCTATATTTCCTATGATTATTTATGTCGGGCAACCACCACCATCACCATTTCTCTTCAATATCTTGCTCTTTTTCCTCTCCGTCAACTATTTCCCCCTCTGACTCTCTCTCTAAAATCTTCACAGTTACGGCGAAGGGAATGGTCCTTTTGCAAGATCTCTCTTTGTCTTAAACGAAAGAAAAGGGTTTCAGGCGAAAACACAAAATGTAGGGGTTGGCCTGGAACCTTCGAAGTTTCAGATCTTCGATCGAGAGTTTTAGTTTTTCGCCTGAAATCCTTTTCCTTCATCTTAGACAAAGATTGTTCCAGCGCAGAGAACGCTTCTCTTCACCGGGATAGTGACATGGAGAGAGTGCTAAAGAGAGATAGAGAGATAGAGGAATAATGGTGGTGGTCAGGGGAGGAAGAAAGAGAAAACTTAAAGGTGGTAGACAATAGCAATTTGTCGGTGACCATTACCGCATTGAAAAAGAATGGTAGAGGGGCAAAAAAAAGTGGTCAAAAGAATTTCACTCAAAACTTAAAACACGTAAACAATTTCTTGTTTTCTCAAAACATTGATATTTATGAACGTTCATTAGATGAATATTCTCTATTTTGTAAACTTCGAAATTTATTTATTAACCTAAAATTTACATGGACAAACAAAGGTTACATAACTAAGTAGGCAAAATCAAAACATTTTTTTTTGTTGAGACGTAAAATCAAAACATAAAACCCATAAATTGCTCTTAGCTTACTCCTTTAATTGTTGAGGCAATTTTTCAAAGGCATTAGAACCCAAGGTAAGCAAGATCTGAACCCCCAGCAACATAACCTACCCTAATCTAGTATGTTCCGGATAAGTAGCTAACTCCAGACAACTTGTGAGTATGCTAATCTGAATTTGTTTTAGAAACAACGACCAACATAACATATTCTGAGTAAGATAAATAAGGAAATCAAAACTCTCCTCGAAGGCTCTGAATAAAGAAACCAAAAGGTTCCAAGGTCACCCTCCAAACTTCTCTAAACAGAGAAATAATATCTGACCATTTTTCAGAAGAAAAACAGTCTGACACCTAATACCTAGGATTGTCAGCTCAATTCGAATTCGAAAACCCAACCGAGTCAGGAATAAGAAAAAGTGAAACCCTAAAGGCGGGGAGAGATACGTGGTCGATGCTGTTAAAAAAAAAGTAAGCAATTAAGCCCATTTGTATCATAACGTCATGAAGGAGGAAGGATATTCCACAATTAGTTTCAGAACTAAACCTGGACCATTCACCTGGATCAAAAGGCTGCTTATCAAACAAAAAAACCCAATCCCTATTAAGTATCATCGGATTGAAAGGTTGGCCTAAAGAGTAATATAAACAAGCCCAACCACAGAAGACACCTCCGAGCCAGCTTACCACCGTAGTAAAGAGAGAAAGAAAGAAAAGAAGAAAAGAAGAAACAAAAATCAATTTTTTTTTTTTAAGTTTGGTTTCAATTAGATGGAGTTTATGTTTGTAAATTTTGTAGATTAATTTCATTTTTGCCCTCAAGGGTAGTTCTAGAAAAAGTTGAAACCTTTTTGGCTCTCGAAGGCCAAATCGAACTAGACACTTATAGGGCCAAAACGGTGAATTGGTCACAAATTGGGGGCCAAAACGGAATTAACCTATTTAATTGTTTTTTTATCCTGAGAATTTGACTACGATCTACGATCAAGTGATGTGATGAGCATGATAACCGCCTAATTGAAACCATGAATGAAAGAGGCCTAAATCCCGACAAATATATAACATTATTTATAACCTAAATTACATGGGGTAAATCTTGAAGGCAAACTGCTTCCACCGAGATTCGATCCCACGACCTCATGGGGCTAGGAGAGGTGTCCAACCACTGCACCAAAGATTGATGGATGCTTTTCCCATTTGTGTAATACTTCAATCTAAGTTGGTTTAAATGATCAAAGCCAAAATTATTGCTTTATATCTATTGATTTCTCAAATGTAATTCTCCCTCTATCTCATATTAAGGGTCCCACTGTCCCACTTTCCTTTTAAAGATATCTCCTAATCTCCTATTAAGAATCTCATTTTTCTTTTTGTCATATAAAATCCATCAACTTTCCAACAATCCCCTTACTAAAAACTTTATATACAACATTAATGGCACCGAGAAAAAAGATAACTAAAGTCAAACACAAAAAGGACTGATTAAAGCATTCTTTTTGTTTTGTCCAATAAAAAATTACATCTTTTTCATATCTACTTCATTTAGTTTTGCTCAAATAATGGAGCCAGATCCAAATTTGGTTTTGTTTTAAAAGTCTTAATTTACAAATTTGTTTTGTATCTAGTGGAGCCAAATTTCATTTCAATTTTTACTAAGCGAGCCAATTACAAATCAAACTTTTGATTTAATGGAGCCTAATTAAATTTGATTAAATTTAGATTATGGTTTTAAAAAATCAAAATTTTCGTTTAAACAAATATACAACTCAAATTGTGGAGTCAAATTCAAATTTATTTTTGTTGTGAAAGTTTTATCTTATAATTTTGTTTTGGATGTAATGACGTCAAGTTTCAAATTCAATTTTTCTTAATGAGGTCAAATTCAAAATCAGAGTTCTAATTTAAATGAGTCAAGCTTGATTTGTTCGAATTAATACTTGCAATAAAATCACTTTAATTTTTAGTGTGGTGAAAAAATGAAAACTCCATAAATTTAAGAGTCTTTTACAAAATAACCAAGGATACAAATGGAGAACACAATATATGGAAAAAAAATCGGAGTTCCAAAGTAGGACTCTTAATATGAGACAGAGGGAGTATATATTTCTATTATATAAAATTGCAATTCTGGTTTAGCTTCTTGTGAGAAAATTCGTTGAAGAAAAAGGTCAGATCTTCTTCTAATGATGATGAAGATGGTCCCCATTTAAGGTTCGGATTCATTTAGATGTTCTAATTGTTGATGAGTTTTTTGATGATTCAATGTCACTTTCTCTATCATGAATTAATGATGCACAATTAGCAACATTCTAATAGAGGGGAAGATGACAAAAAAAAAAATCTTGGAAATGATTTAAAAAAGTTTTGAGGTGAGAGCTTGAAAATCCGTGTCAAGGCTTATTTTCAAATAGAAAATTTGACTTTAACGACCTGTCACGATAACGGCAGAAAGGGACTTCTTCATGAGAAGATTAAAAACAATGTGGCACCACGAGGTTCACATCTTCAAAAAACAAGTTAGCGGACATTTTCATAAAGCCCTAGGGAGCGGATCCGTTCAAGAAAATTATTGACGATTTGATAATTACTTCCATCCCGACTCCAACTTGAGGAGAAGGATCCGCCGGCGCAACCCCACTCGGCCAATACACCTATGTATTCCTATATATAGAAACTCATGTACTTTACAATCAATATACAACAAAGAGAATTAATTAATAATTGTCTCTATCTCCCTACTTCTTTAAACTCTCACTCTGACTCTCATCCTCTCTTTCTCTTTTTCTCTCTCTCCCTCCCTCCCTCCCTCCCTCTCCATTCTATCAAGAGGTTCGCCCCTCTTCACACTTTGGAAAGAGTCTTTCGTTTCAATGTCATTTTACCGTCGATTATTGTTTCCCGAGAAGCTGTCTGGTAAAAGGGAGAGAAAAGGGAACACTAAAGGCGCAAAAACCTTTATTTATACAAGTTTCCATTTATTTTCTATCCCTATCTTTTTGAAAATTTAAGATTGATGTTACGGAGAAATAAAGAAATTTTTCGGGGGCAAAGTTTCAAGTGGAAACAAAAGTAATTTTGAACTTTTTGTTTCCTCCAAACACCCAAATCCTTATTCTTTACAGCTTCTTCCTTCTTCTTCCTTTCCCATTACCACCATCAACTCCGATAGCCTCCACCTCAAATTCTGGCGACACTTATTATTCTCTTATCTTCCCTCTTTTTTTCTTCCTTTCTTTCTTTCTTTCTTTCTCTCTCTTCTCTCCCTCTTCTCTCTATCTCTCGCGAATGAGAGGAGCCCCTTCGCCGGAGCAAACATATGGTCTCGTCTGGTTTCAAAACCAATCGAATCTGATTTTGATTCGTTTGCTTTTGAACTAGATCTCTTCTGATTTCAAACCCAAACGAGCTCCAACGAAAGGAGGAACCCCTTCGTCGGAGATAGAGAAGTCAGAGAGTAGAGAGGAGAGAGAGAGAGAGAGATAGAGAGAGAGTGGTAGTGGTCGAAGGAGGAAGATAGTGAAAATTTAAAGGTCGTCTACATAACAATTTGCCAGTAATTATTATTGCATGGAGAAGGAATGGTGGCAGGAGTTGGGGCAAAAAGGAAGTTTTCTCAAAACATTTCGAAGATTAATATATACACACAATAATTATGATAATACATACATTTCAAAGCTAGGGGTGAAAGACCTCATTGAAACGGTAGTAGCACATGATGACATTGGTCATTTGATGACAGATAGAGAGATGGTGGTCAAAGATGGAAAAGATGATGAAGAAGTTTTGTTGGCAATTTTTATAAAATTCAGAAATTTACACTTGAAATTTTATACTCCACACTTCTTTTTATTTTCCCAAAACAACGGCCCCTGGCCCAATTACAATAAACTTCTAAAACAGGCTTCATTCGGCAGGATTTTTGTGTATACAGTTATGAAAAACCCGTCTGAGTCCGCCCAACTATCTTAATAGGGAGAGAGATATTTTGATGTAGAACGCAGCGGAATTAAAAAAAGATAATAAAATAGAACGAAGAACGATAAAATAACTCTAAATAACTGTAAACTTTATTAAACTTCAATGGGTTTTCTCTACAACATGTGAATAAAAGACAGACTGGACCTCTTTTTATAGGATATTAGACTTTCCTAGATTGACTCAAACTAAGATTCCTAAATATTAAAGATACTCAAACATAGAAACTTCCTAACTAATAGAAATACTAACATAAGGTAATTTCCTAAACCTGGATTCATTATGAATCTTGCTAAACTATGACTCTTTCTAAACTACTAGCTTGGCCGATTAGGCCATGGGCGGTGTGTTTGCGGGTCCGACCCGGATGCGCCTGCATCATATTTGTACTCCTCTTTCACCCCTCTTCCCTTTTCCATCCACTTTATAGTTGTAGTTGTAAAGACTCCAAAAGGAGTGGCTATGAAAGAAGAAGAAGAGCAATAAATCAAGAGTTACCTGCTGCTACCAAAAGTATAACTAAATGTGGCATTCAAGTGTTTAATACATCTAATTGCAATAAAACATCAATTAAATTTATACCACAATTAAAATTTCACACATTTTAAATTTGGTGGGTCTAAACATTTGTCAGAGTGCTTATATTAGGATAAATTTCTACAATGAAGTTAGAAGGTAAAGATGATAAGACACCAGTTCTCAAATCGGGTTCCCAAAGAAATGTCCGCTTTCCACGTTTGGAGCCGATTCCCAAATTTATAACCAATCTGTCACCATCGAAAAACATGGGTAGGATACAAGCTATGCGATGTCTCGATGGGTTTATCAATACTTTTCTCTTAATTTTCCAATTGATGTTTTCATAATCATAGAGTATCCAAACTACTATTTCATGTTTTGGAGTAATCACTAAAAGATTAACTACATCTTCTACAAGTCCAAACCAAGTAAAATTCCGATACCTTTTCTTTGCACTTATCATCATTTCAGATACGCTTTTAGGTATTTCAATCAATCTACTTTCTTCTTTATCTAAATTGAAAGCAATAATATCTCCATTCCCATTTAACCAATGTATAATCCCTCGATAGCAAACAGGACTAGATACTTTAGCTGCGAAGTAATAGTTAGAGCCATTACTATAGGGTATCCTCGAACTCTTCTTAGAATCTCTCCATCGCCCTTTCTTCGGATCGAAAATCTTGAATTTAATCATCTTATATCCTACGACCAAGCAAACTACATTGTGGTGATTATAATAATATGGAGAAGAGGAAGTTGGCCCAAAGACCAATCCATAACAACACCTTAGTTGTTTGTAAGGAAGACAAGGAATAAATCGTTTTTTCTTGGTTAAAGGGTTTAAAATGCAAATGCAATTCTCAAGCTTAACCAAAAGAAGGCCATGACAACTAGCTATAATGAATGCTCTACTATTCACAAACTCTTCAGGTACGTCTAGAGGAATGGTGATTCTAGGGACACCGGGTAAAGAGCGATAGCAAGACAACCGGATGATACTTGCAGGAGAAGAAGAGTTTGAAAAGTAACTATAAGCATCTCGATTGGTTTGAAGATTAGTATGTGCATTCACAAAGGAAGGATCAGAGATCAAGGAATACCATCTTTTGTTGATTACTTTCAATCCAGCTACTGTTTTTGCGGGAAGTCGTACTAGAATTTCACTCAGGAGATTGTCGTCAAGGTTGTCCACGACCATTGCTGGCATACATAAGGAATCTGCAGGCAAGAAGGATAGAGAAAGCGGTAAATTCAGAAACCATATAACCAAATACAATAGCGTTAGGAAACAAGAAATTCCTGGCAGACTCTGGGCATAAATAAGATGTGGGTTCCCATGATTAGAGCTTCCAATAATTCGTATCAACTTTTGCTCCAATCACGGATAGTCTAGGGATATTGTTGTTATATATATGTAAAATTAAGAGGCCGAAAACTTAATCACAACAATGGTCTAAATCAACAATCTTAGTGGTTAGAAAGATTGAAGATGGCCATTGGTTTGAGTTTTTCAAATCAGTGTAAACAAACAGACTGACAGATGAAGGTTTTAAGAAACCTATAAAACAACAGTATTAATCATCTTTTTTTTTTTGTTAAAAACAGTATTAATCATCATTATTCAGAAACTAAAAAGAAACCTAATCGGAAGTTCATAATCAAACTACCTAGGGAGAGAGAGAGAGAGAGGATGATTTACCTATTTTGGTTTTTAAAGTCCTGCTGCTTTGGGAATCAGTAATCTTGCGTTTTAAGGTCATTGTTCCGTCCATGGGATTGACTGGTGCCGGTGTTTGCCTCTCGGATATGCGAATGGACTTGTCTTATTTATAAGAGTTTCTGTCCATATTTCTCTCATTGGTCACAAAATATGTCAACTTCTATTTTTTTGTGAATCTCACTACCTTAAAATTCTCAAAAAGTCTATTTGGGCCAAGTGGCATACAAAAAATCGAATTTTAATTAGATTTTGATCTCGGCACAAATTGAAAAAGCTGATTGAATTTTCTTAGAAGTGTGAAGAAAACAACAACAAGAACAAGAAGTTGTCAGTCTGCTTTAGCCTATAAATACAACTACCCATCCATTAAGTTTTCTACATCTTGTTTCTATATTCTCTACATTTTCTTTCTACATTCTTTACATCTTCTCTCTCCCTTCAATGTATGATACTTGCGTTAGCAAATATGATCATTCAACAAGAGTTAGAAGATAGGGAAGATGATGAAATTTTATTTGGATTGTATGTAGAAGAGTTACTGGAAAGGGATCAACGACCACGTTCCCGTCATGTTGGTTCTGTTCAATGGATGATACTTATGAGTTAGCAAATATGATCATTCAACAAGAGTTAGAAGATAGGGAAGATACGAAATTATTATCGTTATTTTACTTTGTTTTCTGTATTTCGATTATGTATTTGTAGGGAGTTATTATGTATTTGGTTTTCAATCAATGAAGTGCTATTTAAAAAAAATCATACGTTTATTGGTTTTTCAATTTTTTAAAAGATTATAAAAAAAAAAACAAGGAACAAAAACAAAAAGGTAATTGGTTGGGAGTTCCAAACTAGCCAACGGCTACAAAAATGGGGCTGGGAGCCCGGGAGCATGGGGCTCCCAGCCCCACCGGGAGCCCAACCCCGGGGCTCCCGGGTTGGACGTGTGGGGATGGGGCTCCCAAATTCAAATTGGGAGCCCCAAGCTCCCCCACATTGGAGTCGCCCTAAGGCTCTTGTTTAGTCTGACGGTACTGCAGCAGATCTTGGTCAGATGTATGAACTCTTCATCCGATTGAGTGTCAATCTCCCTCTTGAATCTCATCGGGGTACTCTACTTTTTTCTCTCACTAAAAGTTTTTTTGGTCTTTTAAAAATTTGAAAATAAAAAGTTTTTTTTTGTTTGCCAACTGGTCTGATTTGATGAGGTGTCATAACACATCATCAAATCGGACCAAAGTCGGATGTAATTCTCGGCCCAAAACCACAACCTCCATTTATCTTTCTTCTCTCTACTCCTTCTCTCTCTTCTGTCTCTACTCTTCCCTCTTCTGTCTCTATTCTCCTCTCTTTATCTAATCCGGCTAAGGGGAAGATTCTTTCGCCGACAAACTGGTTTGGGGATTCTTCCTTTCGCCGGAAAATCTAGACCCCAAAACTAGTTACTAGTTTAGGAAAATCCCAACCAGTTCATACTGGTTGGGATTTCTCTGAACCAATTCAACAACGATTTTTTACGACAGAAAAAACTAGAGAGAGCAGAGAAGAGAGAGAGGAAAATATAGAGAAAGAAAAGAAGATGGGGGAAAAATAATGGTAATAATGGTGGATGGAGAAAAAAATATTATACGCTTTTTAAACTTGAGACGACCCATGCATTGCCAATGAAACAATGCCCACCCCAAAGAACAAACAAGACATCAATATCCATGTACTAGTTCCACCACCAAAAGGCTATTCTGGTGCTTTAGTAAGTAATGATATTGCGTATTAAGGTCCCTGTTCCGTCCATGGGATTGGCCAGTGCCGGTGTTTGCCTCTCGGATAAGCAAATCCACCAGTCTTGTTTATAAGAGTTTCTGTCTAGTTTTTTCTCCCTCTCGGATAAGCATATATCCAAGTTAATCTCCACTAGCAATTAGTCAAGTCAATTATCAGTATAACTACAAAAGCTTCTTAGCATCTAAGTGTTTAATACATCAAACTGCAATAAAACATCAATTAAATTCTTACCAAAATTAAGTTTCATAAATTTCGAATTTGGAGGGTCTAAACCATGGTTAGAGTGCTTATATTAGGATAAATTGTTCTAGGGGAGTTGGAACGTAAAGGTCCTGAAGCACCAGTTCCTATATCGTACTCTTGCATAGTAGAATTCCAAAATCCGTCTTCCTTGCCGTTCATTTTTACATGTAAAACCAATCTCTCACCATCAAAGAACATGGGTCGAAAATTAATCATACTATCAGTCTTCGTTTTTATCACTTCTTTTCTCTTAATTTTCCATTTGTTGTTTTCATAATCATAGAGTACCCAAACTACTATTTCATGTTTTGGAGTAATCACTACAAGATTAATTTCATCTTCTAAAAATCCAAGCCAAGTAAAAATCCCTAAGAATTTGTGTGCAGTACTTATCACCACTTCAGATACGCTTTTAGGTATTTCGATCAATCTACTCTCTTCTTTATGCAAATTGAAAGCAATAATATCTCCATTCCCATTTAACCAATGTATAATCCCTCGAAAGCAAACGGGACTAGATATTTTACCTGCCAACCGATAATTAGAGCCATTACTATAGGGTATCATCGTACTCTTATCGGAATCTCTCCATCGTCCCTTCTTCGAATCGAAAATCTTGAATTTAACCATCTTATATCCTACGACCAAGCAAACTACATTGTAGTGGTTATAGTAATATGGAGAGGAGGAAGTTGGCCCAAAGACCAATCCATAACAACAAGGTAGTTTTGTGTAAGGAAGAAAAGGAATAAGTCGTTTTTTCTTGGTTAAAGGGTTGAAAATGCAAATGCAGTTTTCAAGCTTAATCAAAAGAAGGCCATGACAACTAGCGCAAATGGATGCTCTACTATTCCAAAATTCTTTAGGTAAGCCTAGAGAAATGGTGATGTTAGGGAAGAGATTGAGTGAAAAGCGATCGGAAGATACCCGAAGGATACTTGCAGGAGAAGGAGAGTTTGAGAAGTAACTATAAACATCTTGATTGGTCTGAAGACTAGTATGTGCATTCACAAAGGAAGGATTGGAGATCAAGGAACACCATCTTTTGTTGATTACTATCAATCCAGCTACGGTTTTCCCCGGCAGTCGTATTAGAATTTCACTGAGGAGATTGTCGTCGAGGTCGTCCATGACCGTGGTTGGTATACATGAAGAATCTGCACACAATAAAAGATAGGAAAAGGGAGAAACTCAGAAACCATATAACCAAATACAATAGCGTTAGGGAACAAGAAATTCCAGGCAGACTCGGGCATAAATCAGATGTGGCTTCCCATGATTAGAGCTTCCAATAATTCGTATCAACTTTTGCTCCAATCACCGAAAGCCACATGAAAATTAAGAGGATAGAAAATTAATCACAACAAACCAACAATCTTAGACGCTAGAAAGATTGACGATGGCCATTGGTTTGTGGTTTCTCAAAACAGTTTAGTAACAGAAAGAAAGATGAAGTTTTTAAGAAATCTATAAAACAA